>CM076576.1:282057754-282309130 GCA_034641835.2 Pinus albicaulis | reverse complement strand
CACTTGCCTCGAGCAAGAATAGGTGCTATCATTCTGATTATCCATTGTATTTCATTATATTCTCAGATTAATAAAATGGCTTAGCATTCCCGGCATTTTTATGAGTATTTGCTTTATGTTCCATTTCTGGCATTTTCTATATTGTCGTATGCTTGTATTGCTGTCTATTTCCCTTTCGGGATATTACATATTTGTTCTTAATGTGTAGGAAGATATGGACAGTGACATATGGCAGTATATGGCTATGATTCTTGAATGGCCTTGACAGTGGGCGAGAAATATTTAGGCCCATGATTACAAAGAGTTGGTGTCTGGGATGCCCAATCATGATGACATTTGTCAGGATTGGGACAAAGGAAAGCATAGGGGACTTTTCCTCATTCCTCAAGTGTCACAAAGGCATCTGATGCATTCTAATTTATCTGATATGCTGCCTTGGGAGGATGTTCTTACAGATGTCTTATCTCTCAAGAGAAGCTGCCATTAAGAAGGAGACTAGAGCCCTCATGGCTCAGAGACATATGGCTTCAAAGGGGGAAATTCCGGGAAAAACAAGAAGCCATATAAATACCAAAGGTATCTAGCTGCCATGCGTACAATATGAGCCTGGATCATGTGAAGAAGCTGTAAAGCATCAAGTCTGGTAGGATGCAATACAGGATGATGTCTGGGATATGGTCCCCAAACCACAAGACAAAACTGTTGTCACCTCGATATGGCTCTATAAGATCAAGCATGGATCTGATGGGAGTGTTGAAAAGTACAAGGCAAGGTGTGTTCCCTGAGACTTCTCTCTAGGAAGGCATTGATTATGATTGCACTTGTGATCTATTATTACCCTTGCTGCTACGCAAGGATGGAATCTTCATCAGATGGATGTGAAGACCGCCTATCTGCATAGTGCAATAAAGGAAGAGGTGTATGTAGAGCAACCTTTGGGGTTTGAAGTCCAGGATCAAGTCACCTATGTTTGCAAGTTGATAGAGAAAAGCCTCTCATTCTGAACGATCTCTTCCTGACAAATGTTGACCCTCTCATTCATCAGTGGAAGAGGGAGCTCGCTTCTGATAAAGGACCCAGGATTTGATACATTACTTCCTAGGCTTGAAGGTCTGACAGAGACCTGGCGAGATTTCCCTCTCTCAAGGAAAATGTATTGTGAAGTTGTTGAAAAATTTGGAATGATGGACTGTAAGTCCATGTCGTCACTGATGGAGCTCAACTTTAAGAAGTTGAGTGAAAGCACTACTGGGCCTATGCTAGCAAATCCTACTGAGTATTGTTAACTCGTAGGGGCCCTGATGTTCTTAGGGAACATCCGTCCGGACATATGTTGTGCAGTGAACACTTTGAGTCAACACATGGTTGATCCTCATAAGATTCACTGGGTTGGTGCCAAGAAACTCTTGAGATATCTCTGAGGCACGATAGACCATGGGCTAAGATAAAATGCCGGATGTATGACACTCCATGGATATACCGATGCCGTTTGGGTTGGCAATGTGGTGGATCGCAAGAGCACACCTGGATGTTGCTTCACACGTAGATCTACTTCAGGCAGGAATCTGAAGTCGACCGCCTTGAGCACCGCTGAGGCTGAATACATTGCAACATGTATGGCCTATTGTGAAGTCACTTGGTTGCGAAAGCTCTTCAGTGAGTTGTTCGAGCATGTGCTAGATGCCACCGTTATCCTTTGTGATAACCAAAGGGGGATTCGTTTGTCATAGAATCTCGGGTTCCACAATTGATCCAAGCATGTTGATGGTTGGTACCACTTTATCCGGGATATGGTACAGCAAGGCGCCGTAAGGCTCGATCATATAAGAACTGATGAGCAAGTCGCAAATATTCTCACAACGCCCTTTGGGAAGGTCATGTTCCTAACCTTCCGTGAGAATCTTGGAATCATGGAACGACCCTATTTGGAGGGTCCTGTTGGACGATGAGCTCTGGGAGCTCCAAGGGAGTTTTGGGGATAGCTTCTTGGTGCTATAAGAAACCACAGGGCTAGGCTTGCCGAACCTAGTTGGTGTACTTCCGCCCCACCGTGATGATATTGAGCTGGTTTACATCTCTTTGATCTGTGCCCCGCATGCATCCCACCCATGGAGTTTCGGACTCATGGGAAGTACCTCTCATTTGGCCAATGAGGTGGGAAATATGAATAGAGACCATAGCAAGACCGATGGACGCATCGGAGATTGTCGTACTCTCTATGTCTAGGATGGCACGTGTCCAACCACTTGATATGGGATCAAGTTTAGTGAGGTTTCGGACCTCCAACTGACTTCGGGTCAGTGAAACTAACTTCGGGTTAGTATATGACTCTCTCGAGTCTAAGAGAGGTTTCGGACCTCCAATTGACTTCGAGTCAGTGAAACCAACTTCAGGTTGGTGTGTGACTCCTTTGAGTCCTATAGAGGTTTTGGACCTCTGAGCTGACTTCGGGTTAGCCGTGAGTGATGTCTTTGTGACTCACCTTTTGTTTTGAAATAAAGAAGCAAGCGAAGCAAGTTACGGCAGGATGACGCACGATGTTTGGATGGCACTGGTGGATGGAGTTCTCCCTAGTTGAGAGGGAGTGTTAATTTTGGACAACTAGGTCCAAACTCCATGATGTGATGCTCAGATGACGATGCCAATATTTTTATTGGGTTCCTCTTTCGGAGAGGTGCAAGATCATCATGATCGGATGAGCAAAACATGTATTTCGAATTTATTCCACATGTGCAAGGTCGGCCTATTTTATCCCACATGCATAAGAGATGTGTCACACACCACCAAAGATGCCTATATATTGGAGAGACTTGGAGTTCATTATACACACAAAGTGTGGAGGCATTTTCTTCTCTCTTGATGGTGATGGAGTTGCGTTCTTGGTTCTGCGTTTAGGGCTTCTTGGTGCAGCATCTTCGTGGAGTATTCATGATGGAACATCTTGGGGTTGTGTGACATATGTGGGTGGCTGACCTTATGAAGACTTTGCTGGTTGAAGCATCTTGCTGATCGTCGTAACGCCACCATTCTTTATCTTTGTTTTGGCTTGTCTTCCATCGATCTATTGGTATGTTCTATCTGCATCTTACTTTCATTGAGCCCTAGAAGTTTAAAGTATATTTGCATCTAGCATAGAACATCTTCAAAAATTTAACAAATCCGCATGTGCACCAATTTCAAAAACCTTAACACAATGTCCATCAAGGATAATTATCCATTTCCCAACCATGGAAATGTTGTTGCAATGGATAACAAGATCCGAGATGACATTCTTCCTCGCTGGTTTCTCAAGGTATAATCAAGGTTTACTACAGGAGGAAGACAGAGTAAAGATGGCATTCACAACTCCATGAAACAACTTTGAATAGATAGGATGTCATCACGGTTGCAAAATGTGGTTGCTACATTGTAGAGGGAAATGTGTGAAAATTGTTGAGATTTTGGGTAGCATCGGATGTGCTCTAGCTCCGAAACTTTGTGGAGGGGCTAGAACACATGAGATATCTAAGACCCAAAAATCATTTGGAGAAATTCCACCTGGTGTGAAAGTTATTCAAATAATTAATTATTTTGATGGAGGCCCTAAGTCTAACAAAGGGAAATTAAATAATTAAAGTGAATTAATTTAAACATGTGGGTGAGAATGTTTTAAGTGATGTGGATCAAGTATTTTCTAATCTTAGTCGTTGATTAGAGATTAGATCACGACTGTTCATTGTTCAACAAGAAAAGTATTAAAGGAAGGCTTGGGGCCAGTTGGAGAAAAGACACACAGAATGGTAGCACTTGAGCTAAGTTGAAATTCTGGGGCGCAGTTTGCTGAGAATTTTCAAGTGAGCTTCCAGTGCAGCAAGGGGCAAATCGGTAGTGGGATTTCAAATCCGAGGCCGAGAATACATTGGCAGAGAGGCAAATCTGTACCAGAGCAGTGCAGAGACCCAGCAGGGGTGACGCAGCCTAGCCAAGCTCACGCAGAGGCAGCGTAGGCCCAGCAAGTGTGACGCAGGACCAGCCAGAGTAGCACAAAGGCTCACGCAGGGCTGGAGGGCTAACGTAGAGATGGAAAAGGCAGCGTTGGGATTCCAATGGGCCAGAAAGGGCTCGTTTTCAACAGATCTAGAAGGTGTGAAGCAGCCACACTGAAGGGCGACACAGTGATTGCGTAAGCACCTATGGGGTTCTTCATCCTCAATCGAATCAGCCATATTTTCTGTCTCTGAGAGATAGAGGTACATCTGTCGTGATTTTCTCTGTTGGGCAAACCACTACTGGTGCCCTTGTTTGTATTCAGAATTCTGCATAATAATAAAACCCTCAAGAACCGCTGCACCAGTTTTCCCGCATTGGGTTTTTCTGAGGACATTTGTCCGAAAAATGTTGTGTGTCCTTTGTCATGTGGGCTTTATTCTTAATTTCTTCAGTACTTGATTTGTATGTATGTGTAGGCTGCAGTAGTATTTACTTTGATGTTTTACTGAATAATTAAGAAAAATAGCTTGTTAATTAAATCAAACAAGTAGGAAAAGTAAATCAGAATACTGCAGTAGGATTTCTTTAATAAGGATTCAAATATTTTCACAAAAATTCCTAGATCTAAACAGATCTAATGAATCCTACTATGACCATCCGAATTACTTCATCTATTATGTAATTTACTTTACACAATTATTTCTGAAAACATTCATGAAATACTAAAGTAATCAATGAAGCAGCCTACACTACAATAATTATGGTTCTAAAACAAGGAAACTAAACAAGGAAATCATTCACACATGTGACACCTTTATTTTGGATTAAGTCCCCGAAAAAACCTATTGCAGGAAAATCGGTGCAGCAGATCTGAGGGTTTTATTATTAAGCAGTAGCAATGTCTGAATACATCTCTGAATACCCCTAGGGTGATTCATTTACATAGATAAATACTGGCAGAATAATTTGTGAGGATTTACCTCACCCAATCACTAAGTTTCAGGCTGATCCGGATGAAGAAAAACCTTCCCTAGGGAGGCTCTATGCAGTCCCAGTGCTGCAACTTGCAGCCTCTGCGTCACCCCCTTCCAAGCTCGGCGTTCAGCCCCATCCAAGTCATTTTTCCTCCTTGGACCCTGAGGAACAACCTCCTGGTGCCACTTTTCGGATCCCGGCCTCCGAAACTAATCCAACAGCAAAATTCTGAAAACCCTTCCTCTGCCTCTGCATGAGCCTACGCAGTCACTGCGTCAGCCCTCTTCCTTCAGCACTGGCTTTGGCTAGATCTCTTTTGCCTCTCTCTGACTGATGCTCCACCGGCTGAGAAAATATCTTCCTCTCCGGATGTTATCTCTGCCCCTCACTGCTTAGATCTCTAGCTCAAATTTCTCAGCAAACCACGCCCCAGAAATTTCGATCTTATATCAATTCAGTGTCTCGGTTTATTTTCCAAATGACCCTCAAGCCTTCCTTTATAGTCTTCTCGTTGAGATATCAACGGCCCAGATTAGATGTCTAATCAACAGCTAAGATCATAACATGACTTGATTCATGTCCTATAGAAGATTCACTGATCCGAATTTATGTAAGAACGCAACAGAATACACATATAACCATAAATATGTTGATTTTGTATCATTGGAAAGTGTTCCAAGTCTCATATTTTGGGAAGAGGCTTGGACATCAGTTTTCAAGAGAACCCAGAAATCGTTTGTGGAAATTCCACTCGGATCATGCTTTATTAAAATAATTAATTATTTTAAAGTGATCCCTAAGTCTAAACTTAGGGAAATTAAATAATTAAAGGGTATTGATAAAGCAGAGTGTGAATCTTCTAGAAAATGAAGATAAAGTCATATTTTAATCTGAGCCATTGACTAAAGATATAATATGGATCGTTGATTCATCAACGAGAAGACTATAAGAGAAGGCTTGAGGGTCATTTGGAAAGCAAGCCGGGCACAGTCTCAGTACCCGAAGGAAATCGATTTTGAAGTAAGAGAATTCGATTTCAGAGGGTGAGGTTGTAGAGGTTGGGTTGCAGAGACAAAAGGAGGGGGATGTCAGCAGAGACAGGAGAAGGCAAATAGAAGACGAAGAGGAGGAAACATTGAGCAGCAGCACTAGCCCTCCACGTAGAGTGATGCAGTCTAGTGCAGTGACTACGCAGAGGGGCCACATAGAGTGACGCAAAGGAAGGAGGAGTGTCTACCGTATGTCAGGAATTCTTTCGGAGTGTTCGAAAAATTCATCTCAGGTGTATGCTAGAGATCTGTTTGTCATCTATTCTGTAAACAATCTTTTCACTACTAAAGATTAATATAAACCTTTGTTTTAAAAATCGGTCGTTTCGACTCCGACCAAGCCTAGTCAACCGAGCCATTAGGCTGGCCGGTCCGACCAGGCACAAAAACAGCCAGGTTGGCCTGTTTGTTACCGAGCCAGCCGGTTTTTGTACCGGCCGACCAGGCCTGGCCCGAGTTAACTAGGCCGAGCCAAATCTGCTGGCCGGTGGGCCCAAAAAATCGGATTTTGTGGACTTGAAACCGGATTTTATTCCGCTGTTAGGTTTGTTTGAGGTTTTCTGAAGAGTTGTGGAGTTGGTTTTTGGAGCAGCTTCATGGTGATGTTAAATTCTTGAAGTAAAAGTGACATTCTTCTTAATCTTCATTTTCATCCTTTTACTTAAATTTTTAACATTACCATGAAATGACTCAGGATGTTTGAGAGTGGTTCCAACCTCATTGGATTTCATATGGAGAAAGTAGAATTTTAGATCTCATTCAAAATCAAGCAGACTTATCAGTTTTTCAGGATTTCAGGATTGGGTTATTGCAATGTTTCCATCGAATTTTGTCATGTATTAGGGTATGGAACTCAAGTATTTAATCAAGAGCACGCAATCCCTCTATGTACCTTGATGACATGATCTTAGTGACAATGACCAAGAACAATATGTGATCATAAAAGCATGAGATACAATATAGGGTTTTAATACACTAATGGAGGATGGAATTCAAAACATCATCCTCATCTAAATACCCTAGAATCCACAAATCCTAAAAATTAGGGTTTCATATGTGAGCTAGGGTTTTCCATGAGCCATCTACGGTTCTTATTCAATTTAAACCCTCCATCAAAAGAGCCTTAAAACAAATAAAAATAAATAAATGCATTACACATACTATGAGAGAGACCATACCTCTGATTTTACGTTCATACAAGTTGCTACAGGGATTTGCTTCAAAGTGCCTTGCACTTCTTCTGTTTGTCAGACTTTCAAGGGCACTATCATCTTTATCCAAAGGTGCCAACATAGAGGAGCTACATACTTTTCTTAGATGAACTTCCTTTGCTTCAGCTGCTAGAAAAAAATAGAATCACATGAAGGGTTGCCACTAAACCTTCTTAAAATCACATCAGCTGCTAGATAATGAGCAGCTTAGTCAACAATATGACATCATGGAGGGATTTTACTATTCTTCAAAAATCATTTTCAAATTGCTGTCTAAAGAGACCATCCCTTCTCATAACTGCATTTTGTATTTTCATTGACTTCAAGGCACCTTTTATGAATGCTTCAAAGACATGAATATATATTAATTATTGATTTACAAGTGGGCTTCGATGGAACTAGCTTATAATACTTGTGTGTGTGTGTGTGAGAGAGATTGTAACAGTGATAAGGACTCAGCCTCTTCTTCTATACACAAAATAGGGTTCCTTGATTTTACTGATATAGATCACAAAGGATGCCCGCTAATTGTCTTTTTAAGGCTACAATTCATACCTTGCAAACGTATGTATACAAGATCTTGGCTTCCTTAAATTATGGAGGGCCTTAGCACTGTCCTTTATAATGATGTGCCTCTAATTCTAGGACAAGTCCTCCTCACGATCATTGATAGGATACCACCCTTCTAGTTGTAAATGAAGTCACCTTTTAAGTCCTCATAGTCTAGTGACCACAATGTCAAATGCCGAATTTTTCTTTAGATTAGGGGATTTAACTTTCTTCGGAACAATGAGAATAACAAATTCATAACAAGGATGCACTGTCAAGAGAAACAGAAGAAAATACCCTTCAATTCTACTTGAGCAAAGAAGTCCTCCATAATTGCTTCAAACAAGGGGCATAAATACCTTGTTTATACTTAGAATCAAGCCTTCAAAGTAATGTACAAAGATGTCGTGAATTGATCCACGTTAAATTCTCAACGTAGATAGGGAACTTAATAACTCGGTCTGAAGGCTATTGTGGCTCACTTGCAAATGCTTTCTTATTTGAAGAAAAACACAATGAAACCCTCTTCAATCAGGTCACAGAACTTAACACTGTAGGTTTAATCCACGGTTCTTTATATGCTTTGAATTACCACAGGCCTTCTAGAGGGTTGATGTCTTGTCGAAAGGAGTCACCTGTGACATTGGTTATGTTTTTTGTTTTGATCTCTATATCATCATCTTGTATTGGACAGTGCACTAGGTGCAATTTTGATATAATGGATATATTCATGAGCCTACTTTAATCATATGTTGTCTTTTGTGACTTATCTATATTGTAATGCTTTGTGTTTGGAAACATGAATAAAAATCTTTAAATTTATGTTTTTGTATAAAAAAATTAATATTTAATGTATTTTTTACAAAAACCGAGTCATTGAAACTGAGTCGACCGAGTCATTACCGATTCGGAGTCATTACCGAGTCATTACCTCGGCCTGGTAGCTGACCGATTCCGTTTTTTAAAACATTGATATAAACCCTCATCTATTGCACCAGTTTTCCCACATTGGGTTTTTCCGGGGACAATTGTCCAAAAATAACTATGTTCATGTGGTTGTTTCTATTGTGTTATATGTGTCCTATTTTTTCTTCTGCTTTTGATTAAAATGAATGTTGCAGTTGTGTTTATTTCAAAATTTACTGAAGTATCTGTAAATAAATTATCATAAATAAGTCGGTGAAATAAATCAATCACCGCGATAGCATTTTCAGATTCAAAATTTCACAAAATACAAAGATGCAACGGAAATAACACTTCATTTCATTAATATTGAAGAACTGAAATTTGTTTAAAGACAATGGAAATAAACTAGCTAGGGCGGTGGTAACTTATCTCTGAGAAGAGATGTGGCGGCTACAGGCCTCTGAACTCTGTGTTACAATGAGGCTCGAAGGCCTATATATTATTGAGAAACAATGGAAAACCCTAAACATCCATAAACCTAACCCTAGGAGATGAAACACCAAACTATGGGCCTTGTCGGGGTAAATTGGTACATCAATTTCGCAGGGTCGTAACTTTGGCATACTATTTGCGATGCTGCTAACACTACCACTGCCAACACTGCAGCTGCACTGCAACTCAGTTGTTGAGAGAAACATCTGAAACTCACCCAAAACTGAACAAGTGTTCAGTGGATGCACCTTGGTGCTGAATAATCTGATTGCTGATAGCTACTGCGTTGTCCCTCTAATGCTCTGCATTTCTACTGCTCTGCACTACGTAAGCACTGCGCTGCACCACTGTGCACTGCGCTGCTGCTGCTGCCTCTGCTCTGCGCTGCTCCAGAAATGAACGTTGCTATCTACTGCATTGTCGTCTCCATCACTCCTCGGCTCCATCTGAATACTCCTCAATCCCACTACCGCTGATCATGGGCTCCCATAGCAAGGTATGATCCATGAGGTGGGCTCCTCAAGGATCCTGCCCAACTGAAGTTCAAAGAACTATAGCTCAATATCACCCCACTTCTCACTAGGAGAAGCATGGGCACTCATGGCCAACTCATCCTCCTCGATTCTCATGGCTGCAACCTTCAAGTCATGCTTCTCATCTTTGTCCTTCTTCTTCAGAGGACACTGAGATGCATAGTGGCCAATCTCACCACATCTGAAACACATGACCTTCGAAACATCACACTTCGGTTTCCATTGCGCCTGTTGTCCCTTCAATGCAAGGGTTGCGTTCTCCTCTTCCTCCGCGGATTTCGATCCGCTTCCACTGCTGCCGTCAAGTTTGCACTTGACGAGGTCTATCCTAAGCTCTTCCTCCTGAAAACCTGCCCACAACTACTCCCAACTAGGTAATGCTGCCTGGCCCAATATGCTCTGGACAAACACCTACCACTCCTCCGTGACACTGTTAAGGGCCATCTGTACCATGGTTACAGTTGTAGGTGTAGCACCTACTGCCGACAACTGATCTCGAACCTCCTAAAACCGCATGAGGTATGAAGCCATGCACTCCCCTTTCCACATCTTGAGCATACAAAGCTTCTACTCCAAGTACAATTTATGCTGCTCAGAAGATCCCTCATATAGGTCATGCAAAGCTACCCACATCTCTCTGGCAGTATTTTTGTGAGCCAAATGTGAGACGATGTGGTCCTTGACACCATCAAGGAGCAACCTCTTCGCCTTCGCCATATCAGTGTAGTACTTCTTGTTTTGATCCAGATCTGTAGTTACAGCTACCACATTCTCCATGAATGCCTTCAGATCATATTCATCTAGAAGAAACATAGCTCGTTCCTTGCAGATCATATAGTTGGAGGAGCCCTCCAACCGATCTTGATCACGAAGTCCATGAGATGCCATCTCCGCCGAAAAACTGTTGAATATGCTCCCTCTTTCTCCCTACTACGTAGTACCTAGCAGGCTTACGCACTCCCTGATGGATTTGTAAGTTTTGCTGCTCCTCTACTGCTTAGCAACTGAGAAATGTTGATTTCCTTGGCTAGGAAATCACTAAGGAATAATTTCTCAAATATGTGCTCTGACTCCTTATGACGCTTTTCTGCCCAACAACAGCTTCAGAAAACTGCATCCCTTTGTCTTCTGCATGGAGGCTCTACGCTACTCCTTCTGCCACAACAAGATCTCGAATATGGAAGCCCTTTCTCTCTGTCGACTCACTCAAAGAGAGACTGCCACGAAAATCTTAACCCTCCTGGCTGGAACTGCGCAATCCTTCAATGGATTCGTTCTGCTGCACTACAGCAAAAACGGCCTTCAATTCCGAAATAAGATCCGTCCTTCCTCTTTCACATCAACGCTCTGATACCATGTGAAAATTCCTAGATCTAAACAGATCTAATGAATCCTACTGCGACCATCCAAATTACTTCATCTATTATGTAATTTACTTTACACAATTATTTCTGAATACATTCATGAAATACTAAAGCAATCACTGAAGGAGCCTACACTACAATAACTATGATTCTCAAACAAGGAAACTGAACAAGGAAATCATTCACACATATGACACCTTTATTTTGGACTAAGTCCCCAGAAAAACCCAATGCAGGAAAACTGGTGCAGCATATCTGAGGGTCTTATTATTAAGCAGTAGAAATGTCTGAATACATCTCTGAATACCCCGAAGGTGATTCAGTTACAGAAAGAAATACTAGCAAAAGAATTTGTGAGGATTTACCTCACTCAATCACTGAGTTTCCGGCTAATCTGGATGAAGAAAACCCTGCCCTGGGAAGGCTCTGCGCAGTCCTAGCATTGCAACTTGCAGCCTCTGCGTCACCCCCTTCCAAGCTCAATGTTTAGCCCTAGCCAAGTCGTTTTTCCTCCTTGGATCCTGAGGAACAGCCTTCCGGTGCCACTTTTTGAATCCTGGCCTCCGAAACTGATCTACCAACAAAATTCCGAAAACCCTTCCTCTGCCTCTGCACTGTCTCTGCCTGAGCCTATGCAGTCACTGTGTCAGCCCTCTTCCTTCAACACTGGCTTTGGCTAGATCTCTTCTACCTCTCTCTGACTGATGCTACACCGGCTAAGAAAATCTCTTCCTCTCCGGATGCTATCTCTGCCCCTCACTGCTTAGATATCTAGCTCGAATTTCTCAGCAAACCACGCCCCAGAAATTTTGATCTTAGATCAATTCAGTGTCTTGGTGTATTTTCCAAATGACCCTTAAGCCTTCCTTTATAGTCTTCTCGTTGACATATCAACGACCCAGATTAGATGTTTAATCAACGGCTAAGATCATAACATGACTTGATCCATGTCCTCTAAAAGATTCACACTCTGTTTTATTTAATTCCCTTTAATTATTTAATTTTCCTAAGTTCAGATTTAGGGCCCCCACTAAAATAATTATTTTTTCAAATAAAACAAAATCTGAGTGGAATTTCCACAAACGCTTTCTAGGTTCTTTGGAATACAAGTGTCTAAGCCTCTACACCAAATTTGAGACTTAGAGCACTTTATGATGCTACAAAAATCAACAAAATGGACTATGCGTTTCGAGACATCAAAAAGAAGATCATTGAGAATTATCAAGGTGACCTCACTGTGTTCTCGAAAAATTGTAAAGATCACATCGACCACTTGAAGTAGGTTTTCAAGAGGTGCAAAAAGTATGGGATATCTCTAAATCCCATGAAAACTATGTTGGGGGAGACAAAAGGGAAGCTAGTTGGACACATAATGTCAAAGTTAGGAGTAAGAGTAGACCCAAAAAAAATCTAGGCAATCCAATAGATTCAGCAACCAAGGAATCTAAAGGATTTACAATCTTTCTTTGGCAAAGTTAACTTTATTCGAAGGTCCATTCCCAATGTCACTGAAATTATAAAACCTCTTAATAAGTTGCTTAAGAAAGATGCCTCATTCAAATGGGATGAAGCAAGCCGCATCACATTTCAAACTATTAAGGATGCTATAGTTCACACCCCAATTTTGGTAAGTCCAAATTTTGGGAATGAATTTATTATACTTTCCTTCACATCAACCATACCATTGCTAAAGTCTTGCTTCAAAAGAATGATGAAGGTTACAAACAACCCATAGCATTGAAGAGCAAGATGCGTAGGGGTGCCAAACTCAATTACACTATTATACAGAAACAAGCTTATGCCTTGGTAAAATCATTAAAGCCTTTCCATATTTATGTGGGTTATTCAAGAATTGTGGCATTTGTCCCTCATCCTGTGGTAAAGTAGATTGTTTCAAAACCCTTACACTTGACATGTGGTTGAGCACCAAAATATAGCTGAGGATTTAGTAGAGTGGAGTGTCATAGAGGTAGCCAAGTCAAAACCTACAACAAGGGTAACAATATACAAAGAAATGTACATTTAAATTTTTATTTATTGTAAGTAAACCATCCCAACTAACAACCTCGCTAACCAATCGAAACTCATGAATCTAGTAGATAACGTCAAATTTATAACATTAGATGATTTTGCTTATCTGACGGATAATTCTGGGAAGGCTAATTTGAACAAGAAGTCGCTTTTTGTTGGTAGATGAATTAAAAATTAAGTTTGATTCAATAAGCAACAGATCCATGATTTTGCATTGGCACTTGATTATAAAATATTCTGAAGTGAAAAGAAAGGGTGAGGAAGGAAATCATTGAACAACCCCACCTAAAGTGTGTTATACTGCACTGTCATATGATCTGTAATGTCCCTGATTTTTGGATTGCCTTGTGATGAGATTTATTGGTGAGCCCTGAAGGTTTTGAGGAGCTTTATGGGGACCAACTGGGATCACTTTCTATTTTTCATCATCAGGATCAATTTTGCATAGTTTGATGTTGGTTACATTGCATTCCACTGATTTCCGTAAAACAGAGTTATTAACAGACATATTTTAATTAATTATGCTTAAGGTGTTGTTTCGGGTTGATTACTTGGAGAAACACCTTAGTGAATTAGCTCGTTGGAATCGGGAGGAAAAGATCTACAAGACAATATGATGAAAAGGGGCTTTGGGAGGATAGTGTGATCATGGTGGCAGTTTAAGCATTTTCTGGAGATAAAAGTGACTTTAATTAGTAATAAAAATCTACTTACTATTATCTAAGAGGAGAAAAAATATTATTATCTAAGAGGTAAATAAAAGGGGCAAAAGTCACTTGGAAAATAGGAGGAAAATGCACTAAGTGGCTTATTAATAAAATAATAAAAGGAGATTTCTGGAAAATTGGAGAAGATCTGGCAAAATCTTATAAAAGAGGAGAGAAGGCCATTTCTCACATTCTGGTTTATGATTATTTCTCGATGTTTGGTTTGGAAACTCAGGCGATTTTCTCTCGAGGGTTTCAGGCGAGACTATCAACTAGTTTTGGTGGACATCAATGCCACCCTAGCTGGTGAAAACAAATTCGGTGGACATCATTGCCACCCTAATTGGCATTGGAGAAATCACTCAGATTTCTCGTTTGATCTTATTGCAGGTGACTTTCCAGTTGATCCCAAGTGCCGAAGGAAAATATAATTGTCAGAGTTATATTGTCTGTAGGCGATTAAAGGTTGTTTATCCAGGTGCCAAAGATTATTATTTCTGCTGCGGTTCGAATTGCTATTTGTGGAGATCGATTTATTTAACAAGAAGACGAGTTGTTGATTACTCTAATGCCGAAATTCTTCAGATAAAAGGCCAAATAATTATTGCTAAGAGAGCTGAATTGCCTCTCTGTCTAGAGGTCGATTACCCCATCTAAGATCAGTCTTGTACTCAGAAATTAAGGCAGACCGAGAGCATAAATTGGAGGAGTTATTCATCAGTATTTGATAGGTCAAATTCTGGGTTTATAATTAATATCTGAACGGTGAAATTTCAGGTGCAAGAGGATCCATTTCTTCTTCAACGGAAGCTGCATTCGGTACTAATTTCTAGAAGGCCGAGATTGGAAGCTTATATTCATTAGGCTAAGATCTGTAGTTTAAACTTTATATTAATTTTCCAGAGGCCTGGTTATTTTAATTATTTGAGGCCAAATATATTATTTCCTTGCAGAGGTCGAGTATCATTGTTAGCTACAACACTGATCTTTTTAGAGGCTGAAATTCATTATTGTTCAGGTGGATTGAGCTCCTTGTTTGAGGCCTGAATCATGCATTTTTGGAGGTTGATTCCTGTAGGAGGCATTCATCATTTAGTGACAGATTTCTGGAGCTGATTTCACCTTCCGATAGCTACATTATCAGTCAGAAACAGAGGGTGGAATTCTTGAAGGTAGCTTTTGGTGATCCATTAATTGTTGAGGGCCGAGTTGTCATTTTTCTCCAAGGCCAAGAGCATGTAGGTTGATTACATTTGCTGATAGGAGGACAAATTTGTTAGCTGAATTTTACCTTATTTCAGAGGACGAATTCTCTTACTGTTCGAGCCCAGTTTCTCTGCCATTATATCCATCAGATCGCAGATCTACTTCAAGGGATGAGTTCAGCATTCACCATAGTTATTTCGAGATTGATCTGAGTTAAATTGGAGACTAATATTGGTTAGAACATTATTTCTATCTCTGGTGATCAAAACTCTCACATTCCAGGAGGTCAAGTTGGTGTTTGAAAGGCTGAGATCGAGGACATCAATCAAGAATCAGAGCTGATATTTAACTCCTATATTATTCTCAGTCGAAGCCATTCATTGGGAGACAGAATTATCACAAGTTTGCAGACCTCATTGGCCAAGTCATTTCTGAAAGATTGAGCTGGTATTTCAGAGGAGCCAAGTCATTTCTGAAAGATTGAGCTGGTATTTCAGAGGACAAGCTGGTTATCCTTTGATGGAACGGATCTACAGGTTCATCATATGATAATCTGCCTTGTAATCTTCAGATCCAGTTAAATAAAATATTTATTTTGTCCCTCATATGTTCTGCTGTAGCTGTTATTTATCTCACATATCAAGTGTTTGACGAAAGTTCTGTACACTAAGTGTTTGAATAAACTCCTCACATGATCACACTGCCATAGTGGTCTCCCCATGAGCATGGTTGGCAGAATTTTGACCTTCAAACAAGGCACTACTGTAAACCTCAAAATTTTCATCTGGCCACAGGCAATAAAAAACGTGCAACTTCAGGACCTTTTAGACAATCTTAATCATTTTCTGAAAACAGGAAATATTTTCCAAATGCTGAGAGATTAAGAGAAGCTTGGCATGAACCCATGAGGTGTAGACCAGCTGGTTTGCGTGGGGTTTAGTCCCCGCCAGGTCACAAGTTCAAACCTCGTGGGAAGGTGTTGAGGATGGAAGCCACTTTGGGAGAATTAAACTTCCCAAGGGGCATTGAAGCTCAACCAAGCCTCGCACAATCCTTGTGATAGGCATCCCATTGTGGGTGCATCGGTCTTCTTCCATCCAATAAAAGGGCAAGCCCCAGCCTAGGATCAGCCTGGTCACAAAAGAAAAAGAAGAAGAAGAAGGAATAAAAAAACAGCTTGGCATTAGATGCTTTTCATTCAGTAAAGAATTATGTTAAGCTACTCCGTTGAAACTAAAGTTAATTAAAACTGGAAAGATTTTACTGATTTTAGTGTCTTCTTAAAGCAACCTAGAATGTACTTCAGAAACTAAAGTGTGTGCTTATACTTCACGAATGAAAACATTTTCCCTCTAATTTATTAGACATGTCAGCCTAATTTTGAATGGCCACAAGTTTCATCAAATGAAGCTAAAAAAAATTTCTGCCTGAAGTAACTCGTGGCATTCTTAAGAAACATGAAGGGATGGGCATTAACATGTCCGAGTAGAAAATCATTCATTTAGAGTAATTCTTTGATTTGTGCAATATTCTGTTAAATATTCATGCTAAAGGTTAAATTCAAACAACTTTGACATAGACCATTTCACATAAGGAAGCAAATTAATATAAGTTGCTGAACAGAACTTGTTCATTTAACACAATGATTCTGTTAAAACGTGACAACTTCTTTCTAAGGTTAAAGTCAAGTTAATTTGATAAAATCCAAAAAAAATTCAGCGGCATCTTCAACTTGCACCCTAGATGGTTTAGGAATCTTACTGGCTGTCCCTTAAAATCAATCTGATCTGACTATTTTACTGCAACATAATTTGAGGTATCAGTCTTTGTGAAATGGCCTAAAAGCTTGAGTGTTTCACAGTATCCTACAATACGTGGCAACTTACTTTAAGAAACTCTATTCTGCATTGTTCTTTCTCAAGTTATTTTAATTTGACTCGATCCTTACACATCAGAGAGTGCGAAAACTCCCCCCTCAAGTATATCAGTTAGGGAAAAGGCCCCTAACTTATATCCTCTTCTGTTTTCTACCTACTCCGAAGTACTTTCTAAAATTTCAAGAAAATCGCTCCAATTTGTCTCTATATAACAATTTTGCCTCAATTAACCTGAAATACAAAAAGAGTCCAAAGCATCTGCTAACCTGAAAGCGGAGAAGCGCGACATTTTTAGCATTCTAGTTAATTTTTTCATGAATTACTTGTTCCCTTTGAGTCAAGCTATTAGACAATCCTTACACAAAATCATGTGCAGTATCTTTTGTAAGCAATTTGAAATTTAATAGTAATGTAAGTATTGAGGAAAAGAATCAGGAATTCTGTGGCCATCTTTGTACCTGAAACTGAAAACTGCTTGAAACGGTTGAGGCAGAGCAGAGACAGACTTCAAAACATCCGGATCCAAAGAAGAAAAAGCCATATGCCTTCGACAAACTCAAAACAAAAACTCTATAAATCCTTTAAATATAGGTTCGTACATCACCTCAGTTTACAGTGCATGCCGAAAATAATAAAGAACTTCCCTCCAATTTTAATATTTCCTAGACATAACCATATGCCTTAACTTTAATTCTTAAATTGAAACACAGATAACCGTGCCAGAAATCAAGCTTGACTGAAAAGCAGGACACGTTAAAAGATTATCATTAAGAGTTCTACTTTTGAGCCTTACCTTTAATCCTTCAATTGAAACACAGATACCGAAACAGAAGTCGAGCTTTTACTGAAAAGCAGGACACATTAAAATATTATCATTAAGAGCTCTATTTTTAAATAAATCGAAGAAAAGCAACACACTGCATGCTCTCCAAACTGCGTTCGAAGCTTACAATAATGGAGTAATGTAATCTTTAATATAGCAAATGTGTAAAGGCATTTCAGAATTGGAAGAAATTCAGACGCTGTTAACATTATAAACCTGTTTACGTAACGAATTGCTGCATACGAGCTTATAATGTTCGAAGCGTCAAATTTCTACCATATATTTAAAGCTGCGACAAATTTCCCATTAGCATTCTAAGTCTCGGGAGAAATGATGTAAAATTATTTCAAGAAAGACGATTCCATTTAGACCTGGAATTTCAAATATACGTACTTTGGCAATGCACCGAAAATTTGGTCAGTGTCACTTGTTTTTCGTAGTTCTAATACAATTTTTTTCTAATAACTAAGATTGGTTTAACTCAGTAGCACTGAAAATGGAACAAGGTTCAAAATCATGACGACTGAATAAAATTTAGGATAAGAAGTCCGAGGAAGATGGGAGTACACAGTCATCATCATGAGTACTCGACGAAAGCGGTTGCCTGTCAACTGTACCACGTGATGGGTTGTTTTGTTGCTATTTTAATTGTATTTTTCATTTTATTTATGTTTTTATTGTTTTTTATTATAATTTAATTATATGTGGAGGTAATTCATACTTTTTAAAGTTTAATAATTAAATTTAATGGCACTAAACGCCAGATATGAAGCTTTGTTTCAAAATTAAATAGATGCAAAACTCATAATATTTTTGAATCACAACATACTAAACCATATTAACATCATTATCTTTTTTATTTAAAATTGTTGGAATTCAACATCTACATTAATAATAATGAAAAAATGTATCCACTAGATAAAGAAAAGAAAAAAACAATTACAATTATGTAACAAAAATTTAGAAATATTATGCAAACCCTTAGACCTAAGATAGTAGCCATGGCCTTCTCTTTTATGAGAGGAACTTAAATGCAATGTTCCATCAATTTCAGGGGACTCGTGAACACAGAAACACACAAATGGAAATGGGTTGGAACACCCCAAATTTTAACAGAAATTTATGCAACATATATATATATATATAATTTATTATTAATTATTTAAGAATTTGATTAGTACTAAGTAAGTTTGGTAGTATCTTTCAATTTTTCACTTTTTTTTTCAAATTTTTTTTTTTAAACTCCATTTTCATAACATGTCTAGATACATCACTTTGATCGGGGAAGGGAATTGAACCTGTGATGAATGCTACAACAGCCCGCCTCATCACCGTTCAACCAAGACCCCATAGACATAAAATAGTAGATATTAAAGTTTGAAGGTTGTAATAGTAAATTGAAATTACTTAAACTTAAAAATAGCAAAAATTGATGACTGAAAGACTTGGTCTAAGGTCATAGTATCTAAAGTCAAGACTCAAAAGTTAAAACTAAAAATGAGCAATGGACAATGAACACAATCAAACCAGTGATCAAATAGGTCAACTCCAAAACTAGGAATCAAAACTGAGAATTGGAAAAAAATCTGGACCAAAAAACTAATTGACCAAAAAATACATAAATATTCAAATTTTGAAAAAAAAACCTAAATATTCATGTGCATGTATATGAATCCAAACCATTATACGTAAATAAGCAAAGTTTCTCGTAGATATAACAAGGTGCATGTAACCAAAATAGCATTAAGTGCAATCCATATTTGAACAAAAAATACATCAACAAAGAGGTTCTAAATGGCCTCTGTAGTCCAAAAAACAAATGTTTGCTACAATGTACATATTATCAAATTCATTGTGTGTATTGGGATCCTAGTCATCAATATCACCCTTTAACCATTCAAATAAGCTAGAAAAAGATCAACATGTCAAGTTGAGGTTTTGTTTAAGTGATAGGTACAATTTTACTAGGGTCATGACATAAGAGTTCAATAATCAATGCCACCAACATCAAGGTATGTAAAGGGCTAGGTGCTCTTTATTATATGCTAGTTCCATACCCTTATACATATGATAGAATCCAATGGAAACTTTGCAATATTCCAAATCCTAAAAACTATTAAGTCAACGTGTTTTTTAGGGATCTAAAATTCTACTCTCTCCATATGAAATCTAATGAGGTCAGAACCACTCTCAAACATCTTGAGCCAATTAATGGTAATTTTAAAAATTTAAGTAAAAGAATGAAAATGAAAGATAAAGTAGAATGTCACTTTTACTTGAAGAATTTAACATTGTCATTAATTACATAACATTACTAGGGCCCTAGGGTTGAATATTAGGCTTCCACGCTTACAATTTAAAGTTTTCAAGCAAAGTTCAGTGGGGACACCCACAAACACCCCTTTTGGAGAAACTTGCCCCCCACATTGGGGAAACATTTCCGCTTGCATCTCCCTGAGTTTCCCCAAAAGGAGGACATGGAGAAATGTTTCCCCAAATGTCCCTCCAATGCAAGGGAAACATGGGGAGTGTGCACCTGAGGATGCATCCCGTGGAAACTTTAATGTTTGCATACCAAATCTACAATTTCAAAAACAATACCCATAACTTTTGATGTTGCACAATTTTATTCATCGTCAAATACATTTAAAAAATAAAATAAAAAATGTTCCACAAAATGTCAAATTCCAGACTTGATTCCATAGGTTTTGACAAAAGCTTTGGTGAACTTGTGGTAGGTCTAAACAAGAGGTGGTGATTGCGCCAGAGGCGCTCTACATCCCAGTATATAGGGATGTGTACATGTAATGTGTGTAATGTCAACTTTTGATATGTAGGAGTGTAAATAGATGTGTAGATGTAATGTGTGTAGATGTCATGTGAGTAATGTAAATTTTTGATATGTGGGAGTGTATAGAGATGTGTAGATGTCATGTGAGTAATGTAAACTTGAGATGTGTAGATGTAATGTGTGTAGATGTCATGTGAGTAATGTAAACTTTTGATATGTCTGAGTGTATAGAAATGTACCACTTTAATACCATGGGCTGAATACCATGGGCCAAATACCATATTTATAAAAGAGATATGGTAAATAAATAAAATATAAATAAACCATAGATATGGTAAATAAATAAAACATCTTTTTATATTTACTCCATAATCCTATTTATATTTAGGAACACTCAAAAAGTGGTTTTATTTAGGTGAATCCTGAGCTAAATACCATGGGCCAAATTATTATTAATACCATTCCAAAAAACATTATTAACCCTAATATTAATATTATTATTATTATTAATTCTAATATTCACATTATTATATTATAATATTAATATTATTAAATTTAATTAATGTAAACTTTTGATATGTCGGAGTGTATAGAAATGTACCACTTTAATACCATGGTTGAATACCATGGGCCAAATACCATATTTATAAAAGAGGTATGGTAAATAAATAGAATATAAATAAACCATAGGTATGGTAAATAAATAAAACGTCTTTTTATATTTACTCCATAATCCTATTTATATTTAGGAACACTCAAAAAGTGGTTTTATTTAGGTGAATCCTGAGCTAAATACCATGGGCCAAATTATTATTAATCCCATGCCAAAAAAACATTATTAACCCTAATATTAATCTTAATATTATTATTAATTCTAATATTCACATTATTATATTATAATATTAATATTATTAAATTTAATAAATTTGGATCACTTAGCTTGGTATTTGAGTACACTATATGCATTTCCTATCTCAGGTAACAATAAACATGTAAATATAGATGTAAAAATAATGTTTAATATTTAACATTTAAAATTTAATCTAATTAATCTAATGTCGGCCCTAATGAAAAATCACTTCTCTCCCTACATATATAAATTTAACACAGTGGGCCAGATACCATATTTTTCTATTTCTCTTGCATTTTATATTGGAGGGAAAAGAGAGAGAGGGAGAGAGAAGAGAGATGGGGGAAGAGAGAGGGAGGTAGGAGAGGAAGGGAAAGAGAGGAAGGAAGAGAGAGAGGAGGAGAGAGGGAGGGAGATAGGAGGAGAGAAGGAGGGATATAGAGATGGAGTTGGAGGGTGAGAGAGGGAGGGAAGAAGAAATACATAAAGAGAGTGAGAAGTGGAAAGAGAGAGGGAGTGGCAAGGGAGAAATAGAGAGAGTATGTGTATGTTTGGGGGTGAGATAAAGAGAAAAATGAGAGATGGAGGTAATATGGGGAGAAGGAGAGAGGGAGGGATATAGTAACATAGTTGGAGGGTGAAGAGAGAGAGAGAGAGAGGGAGATAGAGATATAGATAGATGTGGGAGAGAAATGGATAGAGGGGAAGGAAGAGAGAGAGGATGTAAGAGAGTGGAGAGGGAGGGAAAGAGGGATGGAGTTGGAGGGGAGAGAGAGGGAAAGAGGGATGGAGTTGGAGGGGAGAGAGAGGGGAGATGATTTCTTCCACTTGATGCATTTATTTCAGCATGGATGGTGATTTCTAATGTAACGTTTGATAGATCCAGAGTAATGTGAACTTTCAATAGGGTGGTTTCTAATCCTATTTGATTGCTTGCACTAGATTCATTAATATCAGTGTAGATGTTGGTTTCTAATCCTATTTTCTTACTTGCACTAGATGCACTGATTTCAATGTAAATACAAATAATATCAAACTATGAATCCAGAGTAATGTATTTACATAGGGAGCGAGAAGTGGAGAAAGAGAGGGAGTGACAAGGGAGAAATAGAGGAGTATGTGTATGTTTGGGGGTGAGATAAAGATAAAAATAAGGAGAGATGGAGGGAATGGGGGGAGAATGAGAGAGGGAGGGATATAGTAACATAGTTGGAGGGTGAAGAGAGGGAGAGAGAGGGAGATATAGAGAGAGATAGATGTGGGAGAGAAAGGGATAGAGGGGAAGGAAGAGAGAGAGGATGTGAGAGAGTGGAGAGAGGGAGGGAAAGAGAGATGGAGTTGGAGGGGGGTGAGAGGGAATATGATTTCTTGCACTCGATGCATTGATTTCAATGTGGATGGTGATTTCTAATCCTATTTTTCTTGCACTATATGCATTTATTTTAGTGTAGATGTTTAGAGAGAGAGAGAGTGTGTGTGTGTGTGTGTGTGTGTGTGTTGGGGGAGGAAAGAGGATTTGAGGGCAAAGAGAGAGAGAGAGGAAAATATAGAGGAAGGTAGGAGAGGAAGGACAAGAGAAAGGACATGAGAGAAAGGAAGAGAGTTATGGGGGAAGAGAGAAAATAGGAGGGCAAAGAGAGAGAGAGAGAGAGAGAGAGAGAGAGAGGGTGAGAGAGAGGAGGAGAGAGGGAGGGAGATAGAAAGAGGGATGGAAGGATGGAGAGATGCAGTTGGAGGGGGGGAGAGGGAGGGAAGAAGGAATACAAAGAGAGTGAGAAGTGGAGAGAGAGATGAAGTGACAAGGGAGATATGGAGAGAGTGGGTATATGTTTGTGGGTGAGATAAAGAGATAAAGAAGGAGATGTGGAGAGAAGGGAGGAGAGAAGGAGAGAGAGAGGGATATAGTAACATAGTTGGAGGGTGAAGAGAGAGGGAGATATATATGCAGGAAAGAAATGGAGAGAGAGGAAGGAAGAGGGAGGACGTGAGAGAGTGGATAGATGGAGGGAAAGAGAGATGTAGTTCAAGGGGGGAGATAGGGAAGTAGATGGTGATTTAAAATCCTATTTGATTGCTTGCACTAGATGCATTGATATTAGTGTAGATGTTGGTTTCTAATCTTATTTTCTTACTTGCACTAGATCCATTGATTTCAGTGTAGATGTTGATTTCTAATCTTATTTGATTACCTGCATTAGATGCATTGATTTCAGTGTAGATGTTGTTTTGTAATCTTATTTGATTGTTTGCATTAGGTGCATTGATTTCAATGTAGACGTTGATTTCTGATTTGAAGTAATTGGATGTACATTGATGGTACATTAATTTTAAAGTGGTTGGATTAAGAATGTGCATTGATTTCAGTGTATTCACACAAAATTATTAACAATGTACATTAATATTTGTGTTATAGTAAATCAACCTATTAACATTGAAGAGCAAGAGAGACAATGTATGATGTTTAGTACAATAGTTCACGCTAAATATTTAAATGGTTTATTATTTCAATTGTCCTTTTCATATAATTGATATGAAAAGATCACAAAACTAACAAGGGTGACAATAAGAATAGTAAAAAATAATAATTTGAGATTGATCACAATGAAGACGATTTGTAATTGACTACGTTCTTACTATTACATTGTCACTTTGCATTCAAAAAAATTATTTCGTCATTAAAGTTATTAACAATATTTATCATCTCAAAAAACTGAGGTAACTAAGAAAATTTTAAAATTAAAATGACCAGATAAAGATCAGATATATTTAGCATATATAAAATTAGTATATTTATATTATCTGTATTTGCATATTATTGATAAAATTAATCATATATTCGATAGATTTTCCTTGGCCGCACACAACTGAAACCAACCTAGATCCATCTTAACTCTGGATCTATCAAGCGCCGAGAGGTATCAAATCTCTCGAGGTGCAAACCTTTCCTCAAGTTTTGCACTCAAAAAAATAGGTTATCACCTCTAGAGATTTGATCCCTCTCGACACATGATAGATCCAGAGTTAAGATGGATCTAGGCTAGTCTTAATTCTAGCTATGTTAATATGACAATGTTATCACATCAACTTGGGTTTTCCCCTTAAAGTCGATCTTTGGATTGGTTAAGCTTTGGTGCAAGTATTGATACTACTACAACGAAGGAGGATGTTATCACATCAACTTAGAATTTTCACCTTAAAGCCAACCTTCGGATTGGTGAAGTTTTGGTGCGGGTATTGACTTTGGATTGGCAAAGATTTTGGTGTGGATAATGCTTAATGGTTGGAAAAGGTTATATTATTGGAACTAAAGGAGGACACTGACTAACTATGTTGGTACTAGAGTGACAGAAGACAATATCACATCAACTTGGGGATTTGCATCCCAAAACCAATATCCATATGAGTTAGTGCTAGCAATGCCTAAGATTTGCAAATATTTTGATATCAGAGAGAGGTGAACTATGTTATTATCAAAGTGAGGGAGCATGCTTGTTAATTAACTATCAAAGTGAGGGAGGATGTTATCACAACAACTTGAGGTTTTGACCCCAAAACTAGTCTATAAATTGACAAAGCTTTTGGTGTGAGCAATAACCTAGAATTGAAAAAGATTTTGGTGTAGGTAATGCATTATAAGCCATTTGTGTCTTA
The DNA here is from genome assembly GCA_034641835.2 of Pinus albicaulis. NCBI lineage: Eukaryota > Viridiplantae > Streptophyta > Pinopsida > Pinales > Pinaceae > Pinus > Pinus albicaulis. Next base: position 282,284,146 of record CM076576.1, on the reverse strand, counting down.
CAACCCAATGAAAATATAGTACACAGATACCAAAAATTTAGAAGAGGAGCATTAAAGTGGAAATAAATCCCACAATAGGGATATGCAATTGTAAAGATAGTCTATATCATTACATAAAATACAACCACAAGCCAAAGACAAGCAATCAAAAATCATAGAAAAATTGTTAATGATGTTAATATTGTAATGAGGGAGGATGATATCACATCAATCGAAGACTTGCACACTAAATCCAACTTCCAAAATAGCAATGCTTTAGCACATTAAATGTCTTATAAACTATCTACTTCTAGTAATTGTTATACTTCTGAGATTATTTAGAAAACACACATAACCAAAAATCTAATGATGTTGTTAACACATAATTGTAATAAGAAGTACTAACGTGACTAAAATCTCAGCTTAAAGCTCTTTCACTTTCCTTAAAACTTATTGAGATTGAACTCTATATAAATTTATAAACCATCCAATGCTTCAAATAAAGACACACATACACATAATTCAATCTCTAGAAAATTTAAACATTTGGTGGTCAACAATAAAAACCTATACATTCAAATATACCACTTGTTAGAAGTGAACAAAACTTGGTTTTATATTGAATGCAAATTAATATGAGAGAGAAAAGCACGATAATGAATTATACAGTGATAAAATTTTAACCACTTGAGGCTCGCTTCATATAGGCATATACTTAAGAAAAATAAACCTTACACTCTATTAGCTATTGAGACTCTTATTTGTAGTTTATTATCTCTACCAGTGGTAGGATATAATGCATTCGATATGTGTTGACCCTTCAATTAATCGTTGGTTGACCAAAAATTAAATGGTCCTCATCAATCGTATTCGAGAACAAGAGTTCCAGAATATATATATATATATATATATATATATATATATTTGGTTTCTGATTGGTTGAGATCCCTTGAGTCTTATTTTGCAACCATATATGACGTACGATGAGTAGGGCAGAGCACCGCCGGATTCTCGGATTCTCCGTTTGCAGGGGAATTGAGCTAATGTACTATACGATGGTGTGACAGATTAATAAATAAGCTTCGATCACCAGTCCGTACCTTGATTGTTGTGCTAGACACATTATTGCAGGTCAGCAGAAATGTTGTGGTCCGCACATTATCTATTTTCCAATTTCTACTGAGCAAGACGTTGTTCTTGTACTAGAAGTCGGATGAAAATATGGCGGGACTTCATTTGTCGCATGATGTTTACTCTGGAGGGTTGTCTACCAAGTATCATACAAGCCTACAATCCTTTGACTATCGACTATTTGACAAGCCCATAGTCCAGGCGGGCAAGAGCTTTTCTTGTCCAACAAGTTGGTGTTCCCTGACTATAAGTCGAAGTCGACTATGGTCAGGCTTCCTGTTGCGTTGGAGCCTTATTCCTAGTGAACGATTATAGACCTCACAGACATATTTCGTCAGACCCAACCTCCATTGCAATTTATATTATTATTAATTATTTTTATATTTCTATTTTCATGGGAGCGACTCAGTGGACCACGTGCTAGTGCAACAATGTAAGAACATCGTGCATCTTCCACATGGAAGTGGCTCAGTGGGCCAAGTGGTAGCAGTCAGCTAAAAGGCTAGTCGAGGTCGGCCCTATCCATCAGCGCAGGATTTTTTGTTATTTTTTGGGCTCGATCCCTGACCTCCAACCTAGTCGGTGTCGATACCTTCGTTGGTACATCAACCTGGTTGAGCCTGGTCTAGTCCCAACCCCGACTAAATTTCAAAATTAATACATAATAGTTGGAAATGTGTGTGTGTGTGTGTGTGTGTGTGTATATACACACACGTTTTGGCAGCAACTAGACCCACGTGGTAGTATAGCTTTGTAACAACGTCGTTTATCTTCCACGTGGCAATGTCTCAGGAGCCCAGGTGGCAGTAGTCAACTCAAAAGCCATTGTATGTTCTTCCATGTGACCAATCGGGGCATACCCTACCCATCATCATGCCCATTTTTGTTATTTTTGGGCCCGCCCTCAAACCTTAGACCTAGTCGGGTTTGGTCCTATTCGTTCTTACTATAAGTTTCTTTACTTGGGTGTAATCCCGACCCCGACTAAATTTAAAATATTACTATATAATATTTTGGTATATATATAGTGGCCCGTGAGACATTATAGTAATATAACAACATCATTCATATCTTGTGTGGCAACGACTCTGTTAGTCATCAGTATTTTTCACTATCTTTAGATGACTATAGGATGTTTATAGATTTCTGAAAACATATTTCCTTGAATATCTTGAGTTTCAGAAATCTCACTGCCTTCATTAACCTTATAAAAACTTTTTTCGCTATTCTATAATTTTTCCATTTCATGGTCATCCTATTGCTCTTAAAAGACTCATTATGGGCTTGTGCCTCCCATTTTCATCTTTCTTTCCTGCCTATAACCTCATTGCCCTATTTTCCCCTGTCAATAAACTCCACCCTCCCTCTAAGGTTTCTTGTTGCTAACTCATCCCCATGTCACTTTGGGCATAATAACCTATAACAATACTATGTTTTCACTTGAAAATCTCCAAGCCAAGTTTTAGTCAAAATCAGGTCAAAGGACCCTCCCACTAAGTCATTAGGGTTTTACATTGTTTTAGGTCATCCTTGGATGTTTCAGGCAATGGTTTTCCTTTGCTATAATCTAGCTCAGATGTAATAGAATGTCAAGACATGGTTATTCAAGAAGGACCTAAAAGTTTCCAAAGAGGATTATCTTCTCAGTTCAAAGTCTGCAAATGAGAAAAATGGAAATAGTTTAGCACTTCTGCAGGAGTGTTGAAAGATTTATCAGCAGAAAGTACTGATGAGGTAGACTATCTACTCCTGAATGAAGAAAAATTACAGCAAAGGAAAGGGGAACCACTTGGTCTTGTAGAGAACTAGGGTTTTTGAACTTGATGGTCTAGTTGAGTGCCAAAACAGTGATCACTTGCAGAAAATGACATGGAGGAAACACACAAGGCCAAGCATGAAGAAATTCTATCAAAATACCTTGATGAAATATGGAAAAAGGTGAGGTGAACTGGACATAAATGAATGAACTTGAAAGGGCTATAAAGAACTTAGAAGACAACATTGATGATTGTTGTGAAGAACTGCAGACAATTAGGGTTTTGGAAAAGTGGCCAGAGAAGGTGGAAGAGATGAGTTGAGTTTTATGGTGGAAAGTACAGAAGATATTGAAGATACTGGTATGTTTAATCATCCTAAGTTGTCAAAATGAACTAACCAAGCCTCAATAAGCCAAAAGAAGGCCAACTCAATGACTTCGGTCACCTACAAGGCAAAAGTGTGAAAGAATATCAGTGAAAAGGGGAAAAGGGGTTTCAAACATTAGAAAGTGGGTTTTCATAGTTAAATAAAATTTCCATTTTCCTATAAAGCTCATCTAACACTTCAAGAGAATCATCGTTGTCTTACAAAGCATTAGAATTGTCAAGGAGAGAAAATTTTGTGAGTTTTCAAGCCAAATTTGGGAAAATTTGCTCGGCGTTGCGTGCTTGGGAGTGGGCGCTGTGCCCCTGGAATTTTTCCTCCATTAATTTTGTGAAGGCATTGTGTGCCTGGGAGGTGGCGCTGCGCTTTTTCCCGACAGATGCTCTGCTCATTTTCAAAGGCGTTGTGCACTCAGAAGTGGCGTTGTGCGCTTAGCCTTGGCGCTGCGCCCTCAGCATTGGCATTGAGCACTTGGACAAAAAGGGTTTCTAAACCCTCCAACCACTCAAATCACTCCAAATCTCTTTCAAGTCTTTTCCAAAGGTTCTCCAAGAACTGATAAGGGTAAGTACTTGACATGGGTAAGTAGCTGACATACACCCATCTTCATGCAATTTTGATATTTTCTTAATCAATAAAAATGGAACCCTAAAAGCAAACCCTAAGATTTAGCTTGAAATCCCTATTTCTTGCCATCACTTCATCCTCCTTAAAGAAAATCAGTGATAGACAAGGAAATTACACTGTTTGAGGGTTGCCATTCATCGTGCTTGTCAAAACATCCATTCCCTTCATTCTCACTCATTCCATTCATTTGCAAAAATTCCATTTCATTACTCTCCCTTCATCTCATTTTACATCAGCCCTAGGGTTTCCAAAAACAGAGTTTAACATGTATGAGGGTGAAAACAGTGGTTTGGAGGCACAAATTCCAAGGAGGCATGATCACAAGGGAGGGAAGATAAACACATTTGAACCCCTCGATACTAGGGAACTAATGGCATCTCCTCTTACTGTCTCCTGCTTCAAGCATGTAGGATGCTTTGAATTTTGTGAGAAGGTGCAGCAAATACAAAACCACCCTGAGCTAACAAGACTATTTATTATCAATTTGCATGACAAACAAGTTAATCTTGTTGGGGTTACCTTTGAGTTGTTTACAGATGCCATTAAAAATGCTACAGGGATACTAAGTGTTGGAGAAAAGTGGTTCAAGAAATAAAACTTAGACATGAGTTACTTTGAACCATACCTTAAGCCTAGGTATAAAGACCAACACAAGTCCATATTCCATTTTTCTGATTTGCTTGATAGATATGCACCCATGATGAGGTTAATCATGAAGTATTTCACATGTGAGGGAAGGTTTTCCCACCTCTACTCATACAACATCTGGCTTCTGATGCATTTCACTAGGGTTAGGATGCTGCATATACCATATTATCTTTTTCGAAGCATTGATAAAATGGAATACATAGTGCAAAAGAGAGATTATCCTCAGCAAATGTAGAGCCTGTTTCATCACTCACTCATCAAGATGCTTATTATGCACCATCTCCAGTAGAAAGACATTCCATGGGATACCTTCATTTCACATGATATTTTCACTACTCCACATGGCCATCATCAGCAAGATATCCCTTCCACATCACCTGTTCATAATCCTCCACCCTCATATCATGATGACAAAGCATCAAGCAGTGATGAGAACCTTGAGACATATGGCACTAAATTGAGTGACATTGAGCCATTTCCTTTGACATACCAGAGGGGTTACAGGCATGTGTTTCGTGCACTTGAGATGCAAGGGGCCATGCCTTCTACATCAACAAAACAACTTGATAAGGGTAAGGAAAAGGTCATAGAGCAGGTCATTGTTGAAGAGGATGATAAACATGAAACTTAGCAAGAGTTTCAACTGATTGACCTAGAGAATGATGATGAAGAGAGGATCACAAATATGCTGCTCAAAAGAAAAGATGCCAATATTAGTGAACTACAAGCTAATATTGTTAGCACCAAGAATGTGATCAACTATCTTGAGCTAGAGAAGCAACAGTTGGAAACAAAGCAGGCCATAAGTGAGGTTAGAGCAATCAGAGCTCAGAAGGAGGCCGAAAAGGCCAAGGCTATGCTAGATGAAACCTTGGATAGATATGAGGACAGTGATGATGAGGAAGAATAGCTTCCTAGGTAGAGGCCAAAGACCATTGGGCTGAAAAGGGCTTTAGCTTGGGAAAGAGAGAAAGAGGCAGCATTGGCATAGCAACTCACTCCAAGTGAGCTGCTTGCCATGGAAATCAACTATGATAGAGAATCTTGGCTAGAGAGAGCCACCTAGAGGGTCAGTTTGAGAAGGCCAAAAGAGACATTGACATGCAGAAGAAGATGGCCAAGCATTATGCCATGAGGAACAGAATTACAAGGGCCAAGCTCAAACGAACCCTTGTAAAGATTCAGGCCTTGAATGAGGCAAAGGAGAAGGAAAAGCTTGATATCATTGCTGATGTATCCCTCCAAGCCTCCCAAACATGATCAGCAAAGAAAAATCCAATTTTGGCACATTTTTGCAAATTTTGAGTTTTTGACAATTTGGCTAGCAGAAAAAGGGCCAAACGTGCAGCGCCACTGGCGCTGACCTCTTTTTTGGGGCACTCAAATGAAAAATGGTTTGCATCCTCATGTTCCTCATTCCAAGGACATCATCCTCAGAAAATTTTAGTTCATTTGGAGCAAAACTGGTCCCTCAAAAGGGCAAACAACCACCTAAAAAACACCTTTCTACACTCTTTTTAGCACTGGCGTTGCGCCCTTAGAAGTCTTGGGAGAATGGATTTTTGGAAAATAAAATGGGAACCATTTTGAAAAATAAATGCATATTTTGAAACTAGACAAGACAGGCTTTCCAATGAGCTAACATGGAGCTCATTTGGGCACCGGGAAGGTCTCCAAAACTCAGTTGCAAAACAGGATCTTTTTCTAGTCTTGGCGCTGCGCCCCTATACCATGGAGCTGCACCCTTGCTAGGAGTTATTGCAAAATATCTTTTGAAGCCTTAAAGTCAACTTTTTTCCTAAAATAGCTCAAATAGTTATGTTAGAAGTTATTTTTGCCATAAATGAGTTTAGATATTTTTGCCTTGGGCCTTGCATGATCTCAAAGGTCAAATGCATTTAATATGTAATTAATGACTTCTAAAACCCTAGTTAGGGTTTCCACCTCCTAATTTGGCAGATAAATACTGCATGTATGCCTCAGTTAGTTGTGGGTTGATTATTGAGACGAATATTACATAGACTCAGAGTTGTGAAGAAATTGGCTTTGGAGCTTTGTGACTGTTTTGGATTGAACGTCAATGAAGCAAGCACATTCATAGGATTCATGAAGCTGGTTAATGGTGATGTTGTTCTAATTTAGTAATTGTTTCCTTATGTTTTTATATTGTTTCATATTTTCTGTTGCAATAGAAAAGAAAATTTAGGTTAAGATATGCTGCTAGAGGCACCTTAAGCCTGTCTGCCTTCTATTGTTCAAATGTTTTCCTCTGCTGAGTCTGATTAGAGAATTCTTGGTTGCTCTCTGGTTTCACTTAGCTTGTTTTCTTGAAAATGATTTAATGGATTCAAGCCAAAGAATTTTATGGTATGCACTGTCCTTTGGTGTAGCTTGAAACATTATTTTTAAGGCCTTTTCTTTGAAGTTTACTAATTAGGGTTTGGCTGAAGAGGTTTATGGTTTGCCCTGTCCTTTAGTCCATACTAAATAGTCACTTTGAAGGTCTTTTATAGTCTGATTGAAGAATTGAGGAGTTCCCTGCTCTTTGATCATCACTTGTTTGTTATCTTAAATGTTTTCTTTCTCTGAAGGTGAATAACTAGAGAAATTAGGAGTTCCTTGCTCTCTAGGGTTTGCTGGATTGTTATTTTGAAGTTTACTTGGTAAAGCTAGGTCAAAGAATTTTATGGTGTGCCCTGTCCTTTGATTATTTCTTAAACATAGTGATCTTAAATACTCTCCTTGTTATAGTATATGTTAAAGGATTTTTGATTGCCCTTTAAACCTACTAAATTCACAACTTAATGTTCATTTTACACTCACACAAGCTATTAAGATCCATTTGGCTTTGTTAAGTTTCCCTATGAAACACCCTTGATTTATTATTGTCCTTTTCAAGCCTTTCACAGACCCCATAGCCCAATGGTTTAAATTTCTCTTACTCTATCTATTCTTCCTGACAAACAACCCAACCAAACAAAACAAAACAAACAAACCCTATCAATTTAACTAGCCTAAAATTAGTATCCTAAATCATACAAGTCATATCTTTTATACAAATATAGAGAGATCCCTCTCTGAGTCCAGGAAGGCTAGGTCCTAGGACTCCAAAGTTGGTTTGATGTTACCCTTGTCTATTTGGTCTTGCCAATCTGAAAAATTACAGAGACCTAACAAGCTCGATGGGCTAGGTGGTAGTAGTTATCTCAAAGGTTGGTCAGGGTTTACCCTTTGCATCAATGTGCATAATTTTTATATTTATGGGCCCAACCCCCAACCTTCGACCTAGATGGGGTCGGTCCCTTTGTTGGTACATCAGTGTGGTTGAGCCTGGCACAGTCCTAAGCCTGACTAAATTTAAAATATTAATATATAATAGCTTGATATATATATATATATATATATATATATATATATACAACGACTTAGCCCACGTGGCAGTGTAACATTGTAATAACATCGTTTATTTTCCACATGGTAGTAGCTCAATGGCCGAGGTGTCAATAGTCATCTCAAAGGCTAGTATGTGTTCTTTCACGTGGCAACGCCTTAGTGGGCCAAGTGGTAGTATTAAGCTTAAAGGCTAGTCGAGAGTCAACACTATCCATCAGCGCAATCTCGACCTCGACTAAATTTAGGATATTACTGTATACTAGTTTGATACACACACACACACACACCATGTTGCATCTTTTCAGTGGCCAATGTGATAGTATACATTTTAACAACATTATTCATCTACCACGTTGTAGTGGCTGAGTGGACCAGGTGGTAATAGTGATATAAAAGGCCAGTCAAAGTCAGCCATATCGAGTCGCGTGTACAGTTTTTTAATTTCTAGGCCCTGTTACCCACCACTTCGTGGGTGATATCCCTAGGAGGAAAATTTTCTCCATGATGGACCTCAGCCGGCAGCCAGCAACCCCTTGCAGCCATCAGCTAGCTCGATGTGCCATTTCTCCGCCACCTAAGCCAACCATGTGGTCCCTCACCCATTTTTATTGATCGTATGTTTGAAGGTGGGCCTCCCGAATCTAAACGTATGCCTTGTCATTTCGTAATTGAGTATTGGGTTTACTTATCACAGACAGTTTTGGGCATGGATTGATGGGGGCATTCGAAGAAAACAGTGGGCTTATTTTTTCCTAATTTTCCCTTGATCTCTTTTGGATGTTACTCTTGGATCTTAGTCCCGTGGGATCTCCTTTATTTACCATTTGGTTCTAGGGTGGTACTACTTGGGAAACCCCAAATTTGGTTGCATGGTCCCGCTCCTTTATTCCCATACATCACTCCCCTTCCACTCACTTATATACCCCTATTCATCATTTATCCCACCTGGGTCCACATTGCCTCCCTGGGTCCACATAGGGTCATCCTCCCTATCCCCTTGCCCCCACTTTGGGTGAAGATTATAACAATTCCCCAGAGGTTTTAGCTGCTAAAAAAGAAGTAAAAGCATAAATGGCCACATTCAACAAGAAATTGAACCACAAAATGCAAAAGATGGTTGGGACAAAAATAATTAGCACGTGGGAAAAATCCAATACATGAGCTCTACCCCATACCCATGTTCATCACCCTGGTTCCATAGTCCTTATATGAACCTCCTTTATCATTCAGGAACCCATGATTGCCCCAACCCCCATAGGGCAATGAACCTCCCTACCTAAAAGGGGGTAATCATTGTTATATCTTACATATCATGATCTTGTCCCTTGAGCCCTGAGCAATTAATTAAATAAAAATCATAAAAGGCAAAAGGAATATAAAGAAGGGTGGAAAAAGCAAGGCGAGGGCACCTCATGTACCACTATTGCTCCCTGCTACACATTATACACCTAGGTGTGGGTTTCCCTTTCTCTAGCTTCCCTTGTGCCCCGATATGTTGCCCATGATTTCCCCACTCACTCCCTATGCCATTTGATCTGTATTATGAAAAAGGTATTATTGATGTCTATTTGAGCAACTTATGTTACTTCGTGCAATAGATCGAAAATATTGCGAATAACATTAACATCATGAGCAAATGAAAACACAGTCAAACACATTAACACAACAAGAATTTAATAACAAAGTTCACCAGACTTCCTGGCTACGTCTCCGGGTCCTTAACTTCCAGTGTTGACCGCTTTATCTAGTCTTCAAAATGCTTTTACAAGTATGAGCTCAAAAACAGAGACTCAAATGAGAAAATTGATCTCACCATTGCGACCGGCTCGAAATTTCGGTCAAAATGAGTATAAACTTGTCTATGTTTCCACACTGTGACCTCCAGACCCATGGAGAATCCCAAAACCATCTATACCCTGCACAAAACCACCTTTCCCGTTGAAATACCACCTTGGGATGCACGTTGGAGCTCTTCGCTGGTTCAGCTTCTGCAAAGATGAAAACAAGTTTTTGGTGGCTTGCTTTACAAGCACCACCGTGTCGTCGAACTGGCTAGCGCTCTTAGTTGAAGTTGTTGTATTTATAAAATTTGGAGGTTAGCAGGTCGAAACCCCTGCTCGACCGTTCCTCCAACTCTCCAGCAATTTGATATTATAAATGGAAAACATTAAAGTTTACACATCACGACATTTAAACCTTGTTCGGCGGTCACATTATATATGCTAACCCTTGTAACATATATATCGAATGATATATATCGGCGGTCATATCCTTTGATATATCATATATATCATATGATATATATCTCGTGGCGGCATTTAAAATTTTGGATATGGATCTGACGGTTAATACTTATATCCCGTTCGGTGGTTTCGTTGTTACATTGCTATGCGGCGGTAATATATGGTATGGTTGCGAACCATACTTAGCAATACATTTAAATGTATGCGTTGAAAACCTTTGATAAGTTTTATCTCGTCCGTTTAATTTAACACATTATATATATATATATATATATATATATATATATATATATATATATATGCGCCTGAAAACCTTGGATAAGGTCTATCCAAAGGTTCGTTGGATAGCACATAAATGTGCGGCTTGATAATATATTCGTTCCACCAGTTTGTAATATATATGGTTAAATATATATATTATAATATATTTACATTCATTTCCAAGCAACATAATAGCTTGACCGGTATGTGGACTCCGGTGAAAACTTAGCCTTTGCAGGAGGTTAGGGGTTCGATCCTCCCTGACACCCAAAATTTTTCAAACAAGGCCAAACTAGGCAAAATCCGGGCTGGCATGTGTCAGCCCTGGATTGGCCCATTCCAACCAATCACAATATGACATGTCAATGATCTGCTGACATCACCCTGGATAGGTGGCGTGTTCCCGGGATGAAACGTGTCCTGCTGACGTCATCTTTGACCGTTGACTTTTTGCCATTTTGCCCTAGTTTGCCATAAAATTTGACTTGCAATATATTTGTCATATGAACTCGGTTTTACGCGTGGTTCACACTGTTGGAATCCTGTCGACGAGAACTTCAACTTGATCCTATTTTCATTTGCATTTAAAGACTTTGATTTGGAGGCAAAACTGAATCCATTTTGGATCACTCCTCCCCACTGGAAGCTTTTCGACCACCAAAAGTTTTTTTTAGCTGTCGAGAAAGTGAGGATATGTTTCCTTCACTTTTCCAATTTCTATCCATCGTTCTTTACTTGGATTTGTACCTAAAAGTCCAACTCGAAGATATTCAACTTCTCCTCGTCGCGAAGTCCTTATCCTCTTGTCGAAAATTGTGTCCTCCTGCAACTTGTTGAGATACTCCGGTGAAAAATCTTCGATGGAAGGTACTTGAATTTGCTCTTCTGGATCTTCAATCGTTGAAGGTTCATACAATCACAAATTTTCCACATTTATGATGAAATAGATCTACATATAAGTTGGTAGATCTAGGCGAAAATCATTCTCACCAATTTTGTCAAGAATTTTGAAAGGACCATATCTATTTAGTTTCAAATTTTTACCTTCCCCTTTAAGTCTTTCTTTGCTGATTTACAACCAGACTTGATCAACAACTTGAAAACTATGCTCAACTCGATGCTTGCCGTGCCTTGCTTTATACTTTTCTTGGCTCTTTTCCAGCTATTCCTGTACTGCCTGGTGAATTTCTTGGATCTGTTCAATGAAATTCGTTGCTTTGTCCACATCACTGTGTCCATAAAATGCTATGTCTTTACCAAAGACAAAATCCAAGGGAGACTTTGGTTCAAAACCAAAACAAGTCTCAAATGGAGATCTCTGAGTAGAAGGATGTTTCGCATGGTTGTAAGCATGCTGTATATAACACAAATGCTCATCCCAAAGCTTAGGATGCTTGCTGTAATAACCTCGAAGCAACTGTACCACTGTCATGTTTACCACTTCAATCTGGCCGTCTATTTGTGGATGAAATGTTGTGCTCTTCTGTAACCTGGTGTCCATGAGTTCCCATAAACTTGACCAAAATTTCCCGACAAATCGATAATCTCGAACAGATACAATAGAGGTGGGTAACCCAAAATGAATCCATACATTTTGAAAGAAAAACTTTGCAGTTTGTTCAGCTATGACCTGTTTAGTACATGGTGTCAAAATACACATCTTACTAGACCTATCCACAACTACATACAAATAATCATGTCCTTTTCTAGACATTGGCAATCCCCCAACAAAATCCATGGATAAAGTTTCCTAAGGACGAGAAGGAATTGGAAGTGGATTGTACCAGCCTAATTTTCTGTTACTTGGCTTGCTTGTAGCACACATAGTACATCCTCTAATATATATTGAAACTGTTTCATTCATTCGTGGCCAATAGAAGAATCTTTGTAATTGTGCAATTGTTTTACTTACACCAAGGTGACCTGAAATTAGAGAAGTGTGTGCTTCTCTAATCACATTAACTCTTTCAGTTTGTGGAATGCATAATTTTCCCATATGATATAAGAGTTTGTCCTTTACGAAATAATCCAATTCTTCTACCTGATTGCCATGAATTAAAGTTGCATATACATCCTTAAAATCTGTGTCTTGAGCATATTGTTCAATATAGATGTCGCGCATTACTGAATTATGCTTAAGAATTGTGGATGCATTTATGATTGGTCTTGATAACATGTTTGCTGTTATCTCAATATCAGACCCTGATAGGCTGCTAGTCAAGGAGACCCTCAGAAACTATTTCAAACCAAACTTTTAGTTGAGGCTTAGCCTCCTCAACCTAAGAGGGCTCTCTCAATAGGTTAATGATTTGCAAATAAAGATCAAATGGCTAACTCTGTGAATAAAGTGAATAATTGGTTGTACTACTAATCAACAAACATATATTGTATAAATGGAGTCAAATGTGCTTTCACAAAACATAAAGATCAGTTTCATATGGAAGTCAGGGCATTTCAGGGTTTAGATGCATCAATAGAACAGTGGGACAGAGAATAAACACAGTTCATGAACATATGAAGGAAGTTAGAGCACCTTCAGTGAATTATAAGTAACATACATTCATTCCACAAAAAGTAATTTAAAGAGAAACATCATGAGACAATCAAACATCCATAACCCTTTCTAAATCCTGAGTGATGAAACAAAACTCTTTGTATTAAGATAAAAACACAGTTCTCTGATATCACAAAAAGTATGCTTGTTCAATGAAAATTCCAACCCTATGCAATTTGATTTCTTCCCTCTTATAGAGTGGTTATTACATCCTTGGATTCCTTCCAAACATTTGAGAAGAAATTCGAATTTGACACCTATCAAATTCTAAACAAACTTCATTTAAAAATTGACAGTTAAAATGTCTGTCTTACAGTCCTAATACAACTAGGACTAAAACACTATTTATTATATCTTAACAACCTTTAACAACCTTATCTAATCATTAAAAATATTCTTGACAACTATTTCTTCTAGACTTCGACCAGGATGTTGTTTATCTTCTTGCTGTTAGACCCCATCAACCTGCTTCTTATCCATTCCTGCAAAATAGGAGCATGTTCCCTTTATAATAGCTGAATGCCTCATTTCTGTCCATTCGAACCAACATTTGAAGAAATGGTGCTCAAAACATGTGGAAAATGTCTTATAACCTTCATTTTAATTCGACCTTCCAGCTGTGCAAATCCCGAACCTCCAAAATGGTGCAAAAACTGTCAACACTGTTGCGCTACGAAACTGCTGAGTCTATTGTTTTTGTAGCACAGACTTTTCCTTTTAAAATCATGCTTCAAACCTCCATTTTAATGTGCCAAACCTCATAGATCTTCATTGATATTATACATATACCTCCCACCAGCATCAAAGCTCAAAACCAAACCCTTTTCACCTTTGAAAATTGCAAAAATTCTTCAAACTGCATCCTTCAGCAATTTCGTAGCGCACTACGAAACTGCTGAGTCTTCACTTTTCACAACTTCCTTCTAAAATTTTAGTTTTCAACCCTTTAATACTATATTTCCAGGTGTATATCAGCTTTTATAACCCATAAACATCAACTTTAAACAACTCCAAAAATGAGATATTACCACATAACCTCAAAAATTTGTTAAAGGATGACACTTATTGTTTTCACCTATTTTAGCTATGGCTGATCTTCAAATTGTGCTCGCTATATTTCCAGGTCTTCTACTCTCCTCTTAAGCCTTCTATTGTTTTCCCTTAGCTTGGTATTGTTTTCCCTTAGCTTGGTATTCACCATCCTAATGAATTTTGCTTCTTTTATTGCAGGTAGGGTCCATATGAATAATTGAGCTTGACTATCAATTAATTCATGGTTTGGATTTTTCTCCAACTCCCACAGTCCTTTCATCCTTTCAAAGTTTTCCCTTTCTTCTGCATGCACTCTCACCTTTTTCTTCAACTTATCAATCTCATTATTTGCAAATCTGAGTTTGTCTTTGACATCTTCATAGCTGCTCTTTTCCTTATGAACATTGAAAACCCTATTTCTGTCTTCTTCATGCATTGAAAATGATGTATTTGTGGTTTCTTCAAAAACATTAGCACTTTCACCTCCTGTTTGATCTATCTCCATGTATGATTGTTTCAACTTCTTGGAGTGCCTAGTTGAGGGTTTTTTGGGCTTAAAGGTAAATTCTGCCACTTCATCCTGAAAATCTAACATTTTGGATGTCTTCAATTTCTTTGATTTGCTGCCACCTGTATTCAGTTTGATGAAGTCTGCTTGTACTAGGGAATACTCTTCAATGTCAATAGCTTGAAGTGTATCATTCAAATTACCTCTTGACCCCTCTATAACTACAACCTTACCCTTTTCCTTTAACCTTTGACTCCTAGTCAACTTCTATCTGTTTTACTTGTTGACTGTTCTAGAATTGTCTCCTTACCCAGAGTTTTCTTCTTCTGTGCGGATTTAGAAGTATCTTGGATATTCAATGTTGTTCTTATCATTGGTTCTTTAACTTGTTTTCGAGGCTTGAGCTTAACAAATCTTCTTGACTTTGTTTCTATAGGGGCAGCAATCTTTGATGGAGTTCTTTCTTTAGCTTGAGGACTAACACATGTTCCTTCAATCCCAATTCTACTCAAAAAGAGGAATTCAGCCCAATCTTTGTTTCCTTTCTGCAGCTCATGTAAGACTATTAACTTGATTAAGCCATGGTGAAATAATTAGGTTTCACATGACTCAATTTTCATTTGTCCCTTATCATACATCTTAGCCAAACTTCTGAAAAGATAAAAAGGTAAATATAGAGATATCATCCCTGTGAAATAAAGCAAGAGTTTAAAGTGATAGGTATACACCTTGTGGTATCTCCCTTCACAGGTGAAGTACCTCTGAATATTGTAGCACCCATGTGAAGTAATTTTATGGAACTCATCAGTTTTCTTTTCAGCCTCTTCTTCAAGCAAACAATTCAGCAAAATTCCTCCTGCATCTTTCCAAAACAGATTTCTGTCATAAACAAAATATCGAAATAATTTTAACTTAACAAACCTTGCTTTGGACTTCGTTAGACCAGCAGGAGATTTATTATGCTGTAGGACAAAAACCACATCCTTATACCACTCTGAAGTAAGAAATTTCTCATCAATTTGAACCAACTCTTCTTCATTTTCAAAAATTTCTGATATTTCTGCATTCAGATTTATGTCAAGACAATCCAGATTTGACTGAGTCATTAGTTTTGCCAAGCCTTGTCCCTTCACCAACTTGGTTGGCTTGATGTCTATGTAATATTCCATCAATTTGGCGATCCATTTTCCCCTCTTGCCATCCGGATCTGCCTGAGTTAGAATGTCTTTTATCACAACACTTGGAACATATGCTATGATGTGCGAATGCAAAATATAAATTCTGAAATCTTTTATAGCTTTCACCAAAGCGTAGGCCTACTTCTCTATAATATTATACTTCAGCTCAACATTTTCTAATGTCCTACTAAAGAAAGAAATAGGTTGTTCAATACCTTGCTTTTCTTTTTGTAGCAAAACTCCAACAATTGTGTTTTCGGAAGCAAATGTAAAAACCATAAATTATTTGGAAAAATCTGGACTGATGAGTACCGGTGCTTGTGTGAGTGCCTTCTTGATTTCTTCAAAATATTTCTTTGCTTCAGCTGTCCATTTAATTTCAACTCCTTTCTTTAACATCCTTGTTATATCTTTGACAATCTCAGCAAAGTTAGGAATGAAACGCTTAACAAAATACACTTTCCCAAGAAAAGATTGAATCTCTTTCCTACTTCTTGGCAAATCTACCTTTTGAATTGCATTGACTCTATTAGGATCAATCCTAATTCCTTCTTCAGAAATAATATGACCAAGTAATTTGCCTGATGTCAAAGCAAAAATTCTTTTAGTAGGATTAAGAAAGATACCAAACCTTCTACATTTCAGCAAAAAAATTTCTAGATGTTTCAAATGATCTTCTTCTTTCTTTGAGTAGACTATGATATCATCAAGATAAACAACCACTAATTTATCCTTTTCTTCAGAAAAAGAAATTTCCATTTCTCTTTGGAAAGTGGCTCCCTCATTCATGAGACCAAAAGGCATTTTGGCATACATGAATGTACCCCATGGTTTTGTGAAGGCTGTTTTTTCCTGATCATCCGGATGCACAAGAATCTGATTATAACCTGAAAATCCATCAAGCATAGACATCCTTTGTGAACCAACAATATTTTGCAGAATTGAATCCATCTTAGGAAGAGGATAGTTATCCTTTAGTGAAGCCTTATTCAAATTTCTGAAGTCAATACAAATTCTGATTTCTCCATTATTCTTCCTTATCGGAACTAAGTTTGCAAGCCAATTTGAAAATCTGATTGTAACAATGATCTTTCCATCAAAGAGTTTCTTAACCTCCTTTTCAATCAAAGGCATGAGAAGAGGATTAATTCTCCTCAATTTCTGCTTGAAAGGCTTCTCATTTTCCTTGATAGGAATAGTATGCTAAATAATGGAAGGATCATATTGCTTTAAATCAGAATAACTCCAAGCAAAAACATCCATAAACCTTCTCATCATCTCAATATATTTGGATTTCACATCAGCTTGAAGAAGCTTTGAAATTTTTATCATTTTAGGCAAATCTAATGTACCAAGATTACAGCTCTCTACTTCCTCTTCATCAGCTTGCAATTTTGGTGCTTTAAAAACAACATTTTGATCAAAAAGCTTCTCAAGAGGAATTAAACCCTTTGGTATTGAATTATTCTTTAATTGCAAAACTTCAGAATTTTCTTTAGACTCAACAAGCATATTTTGTTGATCTACGTGTGTATTTTCAAATTATTCTTTCAACTCAATAAAATTCTTCACCTGTTGATCATCTTCAAAAACTTGCCAATTTATGATATTGTCTGGTATAACTGGCCTATGACGAACTTCAATCTCATATTTTTTATTTGAATACATAGGAATAAGACTGAAAGTTTTCCAACAAGTCTAAAACTAAATTTCTATAAGCCCTCATTCTTACATCCTTCATTTGATAGACACCTTCAACTTGTATAATGACCAATTTAGAATCTCCAAAAACAGAGATATTTCGAGCCTTCACCTTTTTCAAAATATCTAGACCCAAAATCAAAGGTTCATATTCAGCCATGTTGTTTCTATAATCAAAATTCAGTTTGTAAGAGTAAAAATTACTCCCATCATTTGGATTTGTAATCCAAATCCCTGCTCCTGTCCCTTATTTTCCTGTTGATCCATCAAAGTACAATGACCACCATTCCTCCATCTCTTCGTCATTTACTTGTCGATTTTCTGCATGCTGATTTTCTAAGTGTTGATTTTCTGAATGCTAATTTTCTGCTCTTATTTCTTCCTCAACACTATCAGCTGATTCATTGAAAAGAATGGCAGATCCAAGTTTAATATCAAAAGCATAAATAGGAAAATTATGAGGTTTATCTTTACTGCTTACCATGTAGGCCATTCTAGTCTCCCGATACAACCTCCTTTGCTCACCAAAATCAGGAATAGTGGCGTAAGAAAGATCCATCTGCATTGTGCCTTTGATCTTTGCTGCCCAATATCTTGAAAATATCATACCAAATTTTGGCGAAATATCAGCTACAACAATATCCATAACAACCATCTGTTGAGGAGGTAAATCCCCTCTGCGGACAGAGGCGATCCCTACTAGCCCAGCAGGGGTCTAGCAACAATCATCAAATGCTACAGTGCAAGTTCCTAATTGCGAATAAATAAGCCAACGATGGAGGCCTACCTGGAGTCCGGTGCTATGATTCGTAGAAGAGACAGCGTTCCCGTTCCTCAGCCTCGGTAGATCACGATCCCCACGATCTCCGTGAATGGACACCTGCACATGCAAGAAACAACACGAATACAAGCATAAAATCCAGAATACGCAACTATATATCAGTCAGAAAGGATATAACTCATTATTAACATAAGCGAAAAATAGAGTGGAACCATAACCGGTAGTCATTCATTAATAAACAATCGAAAGAGAGTACAACCAATGTTCTGACGCCGCGGTCTCCTTCGGAAGGGTCCCCAGTCGTTCACGTCTCGCAAAGCTCGCCAGGGAAAGGGAAAACCTCTCCAGAGTCTCTCGACGATAGTCTCCTTACTTGAGTCGGCCTTAAGGGAAGAAAGAGGGCTCTTACAGCATAAAGGCTCTTGGGAATTTGGAGATTCAAAGCTTAGGCACTTCAAGACTAGCTTGCCATGGAATTGAGCAGGCTTTTATAGATGGGGAAGGAGGGAGTTGGGATCCCTATTATTGTGGGATTGGCCCTATCAACAAGGAAGGTTCCATGGGAGGTGGCAACCACTTCCCTTCCATGGAACTCCCGCAGCCAAACCTCCCAACTCAAGATAGGCAATGGTTTCTGAGTTTGTTGAAACACAACTTCCACCATCTTTATTTAAAAAACACTCCTTAAATTGGCTGGCACGACTGCTGCTCTGGGACAGAGTGCCAGTTGGCGTGACCTCTTTGTAGGATTTTCCCCATTGGCACGAGTGATGAACTATCTACCCGCGCCAATGCAAAAGGAGATGTTTTCATGGTTTTTTGCAAGGAGATGTCTTTAAGGAAATTGAAGCTCATGCTTAGAGGAATGCATTGATGATGATTTCAAGGCATGACAATGTTCACAAGTCACAAAATGGGTCCTCCATTGTGCGGGACGGGGAATGGTAGGGACGGTGACAAATTACTGTGTAACAGATGCCCCCTAAAGTATGAGGCCAGAGAGAGAGAGGGGTGAAATGCTTTACGAGAACATGTTCAACTGAAGCCCCGCCGTCGGAAAACCTGTGCAGAAAAATGCAACTGATATCTCAAGTACATGATGTATATGCGGTATGGGCGTAGCCATCCGAAACAGAGTACACTATAATCCGGATCTAGGGTATGGGCGCAGCCATCCAGCGAGGATCAAATAAATAGACTCAGGTATGGTTGCAGCCATCCAATCAGTGAGTCATATACATAATGATAATAATCCACAATCGCAGCCTGGATTACAACAGACACAATCCAGGGTCTTGCGCTCCATCTCGACCCAAACAAAGCCGAAGTTTGAGCATGCGAATATGTGAGCCGAAGTCGAACATGCAAGAACATCGTCTGATTACCAGCCAATGATGAAAGTTGTTAACAGACGTGAGAGGAACCACCAATAATGACAATGGTCCTCAAGGTACTACAGGTACAATCTACGGCGTGTGAATCAATGAGTTGGCGTCGAACACCCGCAGAATCACTCGATCAGAGGCCAATGATGAAAACCCCACGTCGAATGCGACGAACCTGCCATTGAGGCATGCAGGCTCCAAGGTACCATAAAGGAGTCTCTAGATCAACTTCCTGGATAATGAGCTGAAGTCGACAGGAAGTGACCTTGATCGAAGGTGGGCCATAATTTTTCCCACATCATCGACACGAGACAGAGGAACATGATGTTTTTGTTGTGAATTAGGATCGTATGAGAATCAGAGGAAGGTTGATATTCGCAGAGGCCAACTTCTCTTGAACATATAAACGACACGGCAGTGGACTTGACAGTATTTGACATCAACGGATCAGAGGTCATGGTGACGAGGCAATGAGCAGATGAGAGGTCAAAAGGGATTATCCAAACCCACGGAGGTAAAGTGAATAAACGAGATGAGATGTCCCCAACCCGACACGAATGCAGACAAGTTCCATGTTCAAGAGCGACATACTGCCGACGTCAACGATGATGGTTCCATTTTTTCCCCCACCATTTCTGGCGAGTACCCCAATTATTTTTGATAACAAGCTTGAAGGGGATAACATATGCTTGTAATATAAGTCCGCCCTTCGGGCGAATCCATCCTAGTGCATTTAACGAGTCCTAGGAAGGAGGAACTCGAAGAACGTCATTTCGACTAGATCCAATGTCATCAGGGTTTAATGAGTCTGACAAAGGGAGAACTCGGCGTCTTTTCATGTTTAGAGAGTTTGAAAAGACAGCAGAAAATTAAACTTCATAGGTCCCTTTTCGTAAATAGTTCCTCAGATCCGAAAAGGTAGAAAACAATATCCGAGAAAACCTCCTAGTCGCGATAGGCTAGGGTATTCCTTTTTCGTAATCAATCTATCCCAGCCCGAAAAAGGGGTAAACGTATACTGGGTAGATGTCGATTCGTGTCCATTTTAACGAGATCGAAACGACAAGGGCCTCGGTAATCTTTTCATGTTTAGAGAGTCAGAAAAGAGCTGAAAGATGACTCCAAAGTGACTTTTTCGTGTATTTACCGAGTCCGAAAAAGTATAAAATACAACTCGTTTCCATCGTTAAAGTCGCAAAAACCTGCTGCTGCACATACCAAGCAAGTGTAAACCCATTTTTGACATAACATATTAAAATATTCAATAAAAATAACTTTTAAAACTCATCCTATGTCGAAAAAGTTATAAATATGCCAAAATGGTAAAAATAAAATTACATTTACTATTTACCTTGGTAAAAAGCAGCAGTGGTCCATTTTGGAGTGCAAACTTCTGACGGCGATTGCGACAGATCCGGTTGACCATTCAGATTCTCGTCTGCTACAGGTAAGAGGCGCTTCCCTATACTTCATTTCAATCCATTTTTTAATAGTTTTCCTTTATGTATCAGCCCTCTGTGGCCACTTTTTGAATTTTTAGGGCCGCGCTCATTGGCGCGGGTATCGGGCACGGACCCGCGCCAATGGGCCTTTTTATGCAAAGGGCTCGCGCCATGTGGCGCGACTGTTCACAAAACAACCGCGCCAGTGGCCGAACCTAAAATTCCGCCTAAAAATTCAAGATTTTAACCAAATTGAATGAAATTTGAAGCCTACCATAGATCTAATTAAGGGTTTATGACCATGTGGATGTAGGAAATCAAGAAAAATGGTGATTGAGTGGAAAGAACGAGAGCATGGGGAAGAGGATGAACAGGCCATAGAAAGTGAGGCTTGCATGAATGCCCTCAGAAACTGTGGGCTAAAGAAGTTCTTCCTTACACCCTGTTTACAAGCTCAGCCCGAGCTCCTCCAGTATTTGATCAGTATTTGGGACGAACATGAACAAGTGTTCAAGTTGCGAGATCAGGTATTGGAGCTGGAGGTTTCTGATGTGTATTTCATCATCGGATTGTCTCGCAGAGGTCCGGTACCCATCCTGACTGGGAGCAGACCATCTGCCGAGAATATGGAAGAAGTGATGGCACGAGTGTGCCAAGGGGCACAAATGGGATCAGGGAGTAAAAAGGTGGATATCCACACTATCCCCGATCTGGCATTGAGAGTTTTCCTACATACCATCATGCGGGCTGCAGGGTCGCAGGCACCATAAGAGGCCACAAATGCCCAACTCCTGCTAGCCTCAGAATGCATGAGTCCCTTACTGTTTGACTAGGCAACAACAGTAACAATAAACATGAAAAGACAGCTCACAAAATGAAAGCAAGCTAAACTGAAACATTTTGGCTATGGTTCCATCCTGGTATCGTTCATTCTGGAACGCTTACCAATATTCCAGGGCCAAGGGGCCATAGTAGCAGATTTGATACCACAAGAGCCAAGAATGGCTCGCTGGGCAGCACTAATGCCCAAAGCTGGAGGCGGCCAACAGATGTCCTGGAGGCCGGAGTTCTTTAGGTGGTTACGGCGCCAGTTGATTGTAGTGGAGGACTGGCCATATGCAGGAAATGACTTCACCGGAGACCCAGATCTCCCATTGCCAGAAGGAGATGACTGGGACGAGGAGTTGGGTAAGACCTCATGTTTTTTGATTTTTTATGTTTTATGTTTTTTTTTGTTAATACACATTCGTCCTAACACATTTTATACATGTATGCAGATGTGGGCCTTGAGAGACCAGCTGGGATGTCTCCAATCTCGCGGAGGACTCATCTCGCCCCTGATCCTCAGGGAGAGGGCACAGGAGGAGAGGAGTTGATCCAGAATATCGAGGGCATTTCCCGAGGGATCCCGGACTATGCTTGGCTGGCGGATGTACCGATGGCGTACCAGCGTCATACGGTGGGAGTTCCAAGTCGGATCCACTGAATCCTGAGACGCTTAGTGCGTGCAGTTACATGCTATCATGAGCACCATGTGGATTAGCTCTTAGGGATTATACCACACCTATTTTTTGAGAGACATATCGTCTTCGGATGTACTTAAGACAATTATGTATATTTTGACTTTATGTGACACACTCTATGTAAACATTTCGATATCTATATATATATACATATCTATTTCTGGATGGATCTTTCTTTACATGTGATGATGATTTACAAATTGCGCAAATGTCTGTCTAATACCAAATTTTCTACTGCATCTGTTAATGTGTTCAAATGTCTGGGTATATGATGATATGTAATGTAGTCAAAATTCCTTTCCAGTAATCGAATACGCAGATACAGACGTAAAATGGACGGGTTTCTTACCGAATAGTGTCCGTTCAGCTGTAACACTACAAGTTGCGAATCTAGATACACAAGCAATTCACGGATACCAAGGTTTACCGCCTCGGTTAATAATTCTAACACATCACTATATTCCACGATGTTGTTCGTAGTACGTCCTAGACACACACCTTGTAGGTTGACCAACTCACCAGCAGGATCATAGATTACCCAGGCTGCTGAAGACAGATTCCTGGTACTGCGGGAGGCACCATCCGCGAAACCAACAAATGGATGAATAGACATCTGCACAACCAGGAAGACCCGATCAGCGGAAAGATGTTTACGAGGCACACCACACCATACATGCACACAAATGAAAAACACACACCTATGTACACACACCACACCAAGAAATCACTTCAGGCATAGTACTTTTTGAGGTATAGCCCATTTCTGGGTTGCGCCAGCGGAACTCCTTCATAATCTATAAGCTCATAAGCCTCGTTTTTCAAAACGCGTTTTACTATATAGGGCCCATGCCACATAGGCTGGAACTTACCGGCTCCAAGCTTGTCATGTGCTTGATCGTACAGGAGGACGAGGTCTCCTTAGATAAAGGAACGAGGAGAAACAGATTGATCAAAATGAGTTTTGACTCTCTTCTTTTGTGCTTCGATAACCAAAGCAGCCAGACGACGGGTTTCATCTAACCGTTCCAGATACAGAAGACGTTCTTCCTCAGTAGAAGTATTAGGTAAAAGTTCCACAGCTAATTTCAACGAAGGAATCTCGCATTCAACCGGAAGAGTTGCTTCCAGACCATACACCAATTGAAATGGTGTGAACCCAGTTGCACTCTTTGCAGATGTTCGGTATGCCCAAAGAGCTGAGAACAGTTGGAGATGCCAATTGGATTTGTGAATACCAACTGTTCGCTGAAGCATAGTGACCAAAACCTTGTTCACTGCTTCAACCTGACCATTCGCCTGAGGGTAATATGGTGTTGAGTTGTCGTGACGCAAGCCAAACTTTGAAGTCAGCTCCGCCATCATATAATCTCGGAAATGAGTACCGTGATCAGTGACGATGGCTTGAGGAACCCCGAACCGTGCAATAACGTGGTTGAATATAAATTGAGCAGCCATTTTCCCATCAGCAGCTAGTGTAGGCATCACCTCGGCCCACTTGGTGAAGTAGTCGACGGCGACAATTATATACGCATGCCCCCCGGCCGAGTGAGGGTTACACGTCATAAAATCCACGCCCCATTTCGCAAAAGGGCCGACGGTAATAACGGGATGCAAGGGTAAAGGCGGCGCGTGCATGTTGCGCTGAAATATCTAGCACGCATGACATTTACGGACTGCAGTGATACAGTCTTTGAATATGGAAGGCCAGAAATAACCTGCTCGCAGAATCTTCTGGGCAGTAGCATACCCAGACATATGTCCACCACAGGCGCCACTGTGGCAGTAATTTAGGACCTTTTCAGCCTCTTCCAAGGTTAGGCATCGCCGGAGCACCGAATCTACTCCAATGCGGTATAAGGTATCTCCTACTATACGGTAGGGCTGGGACTGGTGCCGAATCCGACGGCGGGCAGCTTTATCCAACTCAGACCGAAATGTCGAGATCTGAAGATACACTATTATGTCACCGTACCAAGGGTCATGAGTACTGATGAGGAAAAGCGTTTCGTCCGGTATATGGTCTTCAGAGTGTGAGGGAGCAGAGTCTGTAGGGAGAGAGCATATCAGATCCGCGAAGACCAGTGATTTAGTTGACTTAGCGGTAGTGAACTCTAAGTCAAACTCCTGCAGGATCACAATCCATTTGGAGTACTTTCCCCCCAGTAATTGTCTAGAGAGAATATACGTCATAGGGTTGCAGTCTGAAACCACTGTTATCGTACGCAAAAGGATGTAATGGCGAAAGTGTTGTACAACGTGTACTGCTGCTAATGCCAACTTCTCGACATGAGCATAACGCGTTTCTGGGTCGAGACGGTTCCGTGACAGATAATAAACAACATGTTCATCACCGTCATCGTCATCCTGCACCAAGACCATGGCTATGGTGCTAAATGCGGCGGCAAGATATAAAGTGAAGTCGCGGTGGTAGTCCGGAGGACGAAGCAAGGGAGCATTGACAAGCAACGTCTTCAGCTTCTCAAAGGATTGCTGAGCGATTTCGTCCCAATGGAAGGGAACGTTCTGCTTTAATAAACGAGTGAATCCTTTGGCCACTTCGGCATAATTCGGGATAAAGCGCCGAAGAAAGTTCGCTTTCCCTTGCAGACTCTGTAACTGATATAGGGAGGAGGGTGATGGGAGATTTATGATGGCCTCGACCTTTAAAGGGTCAAGGCAAATTCCGTCTTTCGAGACTATGAATCCTAAAAGACGGCCAGAATCAACGCAGAAGACGCATTTATGAGGATTGAGCCTGATGTTGTAGCGCCTGCAACGAAGAAAGATCTGGCGGAGATGCTCAGGATGGTCCTCTCGCTTAGCCGAATGGGCTGGCAAGTCGTCCAGATAAGGCTGAAAGATATGGCGAATGTCGTGAAAAGCGTAGGACATCGCACGCTGAAAAGTGGCTCCAACGTTCTTCAAGCCGAACGGGAGCTTTTTATACGCGAAAGTACCCCAAGGACAGATGAATGTGGTCTTGTGTTGATCCTCAGGTGCAATATTGATCTGATTATATCCTGAGAAACCGTCCATTAAGGAATAGATCTCACTTCCGGCACATTCGTCGATGATCTGGTCTATAAACGGAGTGGGATAATTATCCTTTGGACAGGCGCGATTGATGTCGCGATAATCAACATAGACTCTAATCATACCCTGCTTTTTATCGACAGGGACAATGTTAGACACCCATTCTGTGAGGGGGATGGGATAAATAAAGCCCACGTTCAGAAGTTTTTCAACTTCTGCCTTGATGGCGGCGGCTTTTCGAGGATGCATGGGGCGTAAGCGTTGGCGCACGGGTTTCGCACCTGGATAGGTTGGAATCTCATGCACTACGATACTGGGATCAATCCCCGACATTTCCTCGTAGGACCACGCGAAGACATCTATGAATTATTTAAAAAGCTCAGTATAGACTTGAATCTCATCGGGAGAACAAGTCACACTCACATGAATATTCTCAACGATCCCTGGTTTAACGGAGATGTTGATCGGGATGGTTTGAGTAATGTTACTCAGGTTACCCTCTGAAAAAACCTCGTGCGTCAAAATGGGCGTTTGAAGAGGAGGGGTAGGAACCTGAGTAGCATAACGCTCCAGACAGTCAGTCATTGCCCCCAAGCTAGGCATAAAAGAGGAGCGTTGATGTCCATCGCCCCAAGGCAGCTCCTCAAGAGACATAGTTTCAATGATGGCCTCATCGGAATGAAAAGTCTCTTTGAGAGGATCAGGTGAATCAACTTGACCAAGCCAGAAGGATTGAGAGTAGACGTCGAGAGCCATGCTCAAAGGAGCATGCTGAGGAGGTGGAGGATCAAATGCGACAACAATTTCACAGTAGCTGATCTCTACTGGCGTCAAGGGAATTGACTCTCCAAACTCAAACACCTGCTCAGGCGTAGGAATAAGCTAGGGGTCATCGGACCTGGACATCATGTTGACTTGAGCGGTGTGTGGTGGCGGTGCGGGAAAAATACCCATGAGGACCGAGTCTTTGAAGAGCCCAGGTCCCACACTGTCTGGGGGATTCGGAATTTGATCCACGTATGGCATGTTGTTCTCAGATGTAGAGGTGAAAATGATCCACCGTGACAATTTTTCCCTCGTGAGGGAACTTAAGGAATCGAAAGACGGTGGACGGCATGCAGAGCATGGCATGAGTCTAGCTACGGCCAAGAAGTATATTGTAGTTGAGTTTAGCGTCAAATACTTCCACTTCCACGTTGACAATTTTCCTCTGTAATGTGATCGCTAGACTCTCGAGAACACCCAGGGGTTTGGATTCCCGACCATCAAATGCCTCAAGGGCATTGGGAGATGACGAAAGGGCTGGAGAGCCGATGGCCTTCCAGCAAGCGGAGGACATAACGCAGGTATATGCACCTTCATCCATGACAGCCCTATGAATGTTCAGACCGTTAATCCCGACTTGAATAATAAGAGCGATTTGATGTGGAAGCCGGGGAGTGAAATTCTCTAAATCGAAGGTGAGAAGACTCGAGTCGGCGCGATCGATGCCCCCGATCACAGACAGTAAAGCCTTCCGTTGTGAAGGACAACTTTGAAGAACTTCTAGCGTAGACATGGCAGACAGCGCCTGTGCCAAATCCTCAACAATGTTGTAATGTTGAGCGGCACGAGCATTCGGATTATAAGAAGATCTTCGAAGGACACCTTTAGAAGGTGGCTTCACAATAGGTTCAGGAGTAGGCTTCTCGATTTCCAACGAACCGGAGGCAGGTAGGGGAGGCGGTCCATCTGCAACTGCCTTCCCAGGTGCCTGCCGTGATTCGTTGTAATCCTTCGACTGCGTAGCGACAGAAATAGGTGCAACACTCTTCATCATGAAAACCTGAGACCCAAACGATGCAGATGGTGACGGTTGTTCGACCATCTGGGTCTGCTGAGATGGAAATGGCTCTTTTAGAACAACCAGAGTCCCTTTAGGGCCCTTGAGAAGTTGACTAACCTCGGATCGTCGTGGACAATCCTTAGTATAATGGTCCCCTTCACAAATGAGGCAAGGGTACTTCGGTTTACACTGAGAGCCATCCTCAGTACGAGATTTAGATTCTGGCTTCGGGGCATCAGATTTAGATTTGCCTTTGCCCTTCTTTTTCCCCTTGGAAGTTTTCTCGGCAGGATTGGCCTGAACGGCATTCACTTCCGCGGTTTTACCAGAATCGGACGGGGCGGGATTAGCAGGAGCATTGTTGGAAGAATTAGACTTCTGCTTCCCATTCGAAGATTTCTTCGAATTCTGAGAGACAGAACCAATGACACCATCCACCGTAGGGGTAGGCGGAGCCTTAGAGGTTCCGGACCACGGGGCATCAGGCAAGATATCATAAAGCGTGCCGGACTGAGAATATACAAGATCCAGATATTGGGCACGCGCAATGGCTTGTTCCTCCGTCACACACGCTCCCATCGCAATATCCTGAGCGATTTTATTCACAAAGGAGGTGGTGAACCAGTGAGTCAGTATCTGATTAGGTATGTGAAACTTGATTAGTCTACGACGGCGCCGCCACTCATGAATGTGATCAGAGATGTGAGTGGCTTTGTCCTGCTTCAGAGAAGCCAGGAGATGCGTCCCGGCTTCGTAACGAACCAGTAACTGAAAGTGCGTGAGGAAAGCCATGGCTAAAGAATTGAAATCTTGGAAAATGCCGCGGGATAACTCTATATACCACTTAGTAGCAGCTCCAGTTAAAGTACGCTGGAAGAGGCGCAGGCGAATCGAATCGTCGACCCAAGAATTAGACGAACACCAAAGATGATACGTCATCACATGCGCCTGGGGGTCCTCTCCAGATTTTCCCTCAAACTTGGGGCAATCACCTGGTATCTTGGTGGGAACCGGAGGCCAATATGGATTATGTAAAATCATATCATTGGTCAACTTTGAAACATCCGGAAACTCCAAGGTGGCCAGGAACGGCAATGGCGGATTGACCGACATGCCAGACCTGGGATGAGGACCATTACCTGTACTCCACAATGGTTGTGAATATCCTTGTCCCCATGGGTTCTGTCCCGTAGGATTCTGACCATAGGGGGTGTAGGTCGTATAACCAGACTGATTTGGATGCTGGTAACCAGAGTGTGGGGCCTGATAACCAGGGTAGGGGCCCTAATTATACGTCGGCCTGGTGTAAGCAGCGTTTGGATTTTGCTGCTGAGTATAGGTAAATCGGGTGGAGGAGGATAATACTGAGAGCCTCTGGGGTGGTTATAATTCGGTTGAGATTGACCATGAGGATAATAACCACCCTGAGGATGAGTAGGCTGCTGAAAACTGGAACCCTGCGGAGCCTGATAAGTAGGGCGCAGCTGTTGATTTGGCTGCGGAATTGAATGAGTCGGCTGCTGAGCAGGGTTAATAGAATGAGCGGGCTGCCCTGAGTAAACATGTTGACCCGAATAAGAGGGCTGTCGTGAATGAACAGGTTGACCCGGATAGACAGGTGGCACCGGTTGAGCAGGCTGGCCTGGAGGCGGAACACCAGGTTGTACCGGATGGGCCGGTTGGCCTGGTGGTGGAACAGGGCCAGGTGCTTGCTGAAAACCGGTTTGACTCGAAGCGGAACCATAGGATGGTCCCGGCTGATATGCAACGTTAGAAACAACAGGATACTGCGGTTGCATCGGTAAAGAAGGCTGGATTTGCCCCCCAGGACCATAGACCGGTCCCGGTTGGTACCCCGGATGAGGCTGAACAGGTTGACCAGAAGGGCTATAATACTGTCCTTGCGGACCGTACAATGGCCCTTGTTGGCCGACAGGATAGCCTTGCATGGGCTGCCCCTGTGGATAATAAAGATAGCCAGGTTGGCCCGCAGGTTGGCCTTGGAAAGGATGTCCTTGCGGGTTATAAGCCTGGTTATAAGGTAAACCTTGAGCATAGAGGTAAGCCTCAGGAGCGGGTAGACGTAAAATCTCCCCGTGCTCATCATAATGACCTGCGAAAGCATACACGGGTGTACCATCCTGTGCATAGTGCGAAAATTAAGAGCGGTTGGGATCTTGGGAGGATGGTCCAACCTCGGCGTTCGGCTGTTGCAAAGACAACTGATACTCCTCCGTAGAGATGTTCTCCAGTATAGCAGTCGCTAGATAAACATCTTCAGGAGTTGGCACAGCCCTCGCAGCAGATGCTGTGACAACAGGAGAAGAGGCGGCCACACAGACAGTGGGCCGGACGAGAACAGAAGTAACGAGCGTCTGAGGAGACACCCCGGGCGTAGTAGTAGCTGGCCTCGGAGAAGGAGCTGACACTCCCATAGAGGCTGTGGCGGAAATGATCTGACCCAAAGATCTGTATCCCTGTGGTAAAGAGGGACTGGCTGTTGACATGTCAGCTAGCTCAGAGTTGTCTCCCTGAAACAATCTTCGTGGGAAGAGCTGATAGTCTTCACCAGACGTTGGGATTTCCTCACCAGAATCACTCATGGTTGATCCTGCCGTTAAATCTCGCAAGAGACGGCGAGGACTAGGAGGAAATACAACAGCAACAAAAGGCGAACCCGATGTAAGAGAAAGGAAATCAGCTCCTAATCTCAAGTCAGACATAGGGTCCGGAAAGGGCCAGTTGAACTGAACTGGTCCTCCAAAGGGTTGCTCAGCAAGAACCGGTCCCCCGTCAGGAAACTCAGAAACAATAGGCTGTTGTGGTTCAGCAGAGGATTGGGAAGCCTCTGAAGAATCGTCCGTGTAAGGACTACCAGTAGATGAAACCGAAGGTTCCGCCACTGTGGCAAACGACCAGAGAAAAAGAAGCAAACACACACACGGGCTGAAAAAGAGTCAAGACACACGAACAAACGGTCAACAAGCAATATCTAACAGGGCGAATAATCGTGGGTGATTAATTTTTACCACATTGAAAAATAAGAAACTTCACCATTTCATGTTTTAAGAGTTGAGAAACGATAAAAGATGACTCTATCTCTTTCAGATTTGATACAAGCGTGAAAGGACAAGCGCTTGACGATCTTTTCAAATTTAGGGAGTCAGAAAAGACCAAATGACTGCTCAAGAATACTAGGCACAAAGGGTGTACCAAATAACCGTGAACTGCAATATACACCTTGGTTTTAATAATGAAAAAGAAATCAACCAAGGACTTTTCGTACGTGCAGGAAATCTCCCCGAATGCTGTGTTCGGTGTATCACGGGTATAGGGCGGCAGACTCGGCTTCTTGTGGATAAAGGATTGAAAACCTAGATGGGTCTCCCTTTATATACACGACGGTACGGGGAGCACAAGTCCGTGCTAGCGCTGTCTAAAGCCAAAAGGCGAACGACAGCTGCTAGGTTTAAAGACGCCGGAACACGTCTCTAGCCTAGACCTCTAAATATGTTTCGTTAGATTCCAATGCTGCCTTAGTGTAAATTGAGTAGATTTTAGAGTTGATCTTCAATTACATTTCAGTTTTCAGGCCCTAACGAATGTGTTGTTTCAAAAACTCCTAAATGCAAAGCTACATGCCACAATACACCATTTCGTTCGATGAAAACTAGCTACAGAAGAGTTGAGAGTCTTTACACAAACAAAATGATCGGAAGACAAACAATGAGATCTCTAATGCAACTAATGAAATCAAAATTTTTTTTCATTCCAATCACTAATTACTGCAAAATCGAAAATTTCAATTTGCACTAATCAACCAAAAGCAAAAGAGATTTTTTTTTTTTTGTAATTTCTAAAGTTTGATATCGGATGCACTAAACAACCGAAAATAAAATAGAAGCAACTTGAGAAACGATATTGATAGAGCAAACGAACAAATTTCTACTCAATGACACAAGCAATCAGATCTCAAATCGACCAAAGTCTCTCAAACCAAGAAAGATCAAAGGCTCCAGCAATGGACCGTGTGATTCAGGCCTACAAGAAGATGAACGAAATTTGGATGAAGAAACGAGGCAATCACCCAAAAATCGCAACAAAAATGGTTGAACAACTACTAAAAGAATGCGAGGAGCCGATCGCAGAGTTGAATTGATACAACCAAACACCAAAATCCCCAAGGGAGTACTGTACACAAAGCCACTAGATGCCTCAGGGCTTAAAACGGAACGATAGATAAAAGCAAACAACCAAAGGACGAAGGCAAATCTCAACAAACAGATCCCAACACACCCAAAGTAGTTTTAAATCAGAAGAAAACACCGACTCGCACCCGTAGAGCTCAAAACCGAGCAACCTAAAAACCCCACAGGAGTGGCGCGACCGTGTTGGCAACCGGCGCCGCCAGTTGGGCCCTGCGGCAAGCATAAGCAAAAAGCAACATGCGCCAATCAAGGCCGACCTGCTTGCCAGGCAAGCACACACAATGAAGTCACCCAAAATTAAAAAAGAACTGCCTGTGGCGATCAATGTAAACTAAGCAAACCAAGAAGCAAAAACAAACAAAAGAACCCAACCCATACAACTAAGCAAGGAAAAATCACAAACAATCAAACGAGACAATCCAAACGCATATGAAAACTAGACGAATCCCATGAGTCGCCAAATTGTTGAGGAGGTAAATCCCTCTCACGGACAGAGGCGATCCCTACTAGCTCAAACAGTGGGTTCAGCAACAATCATCAAATGCTACGTCATAAGTTCCTAATTGCGAATAAATAAGCCAATGATGGAGGCCTCTTACCTCGAGTCCAAAGGCTATGATTCGTAGAAGAGACAATTTTTCCTCGTTCCTCACTTCTACATCACGCATCCCCACGATCTCCGTGAATGGACACCGGCACATGCAAGAAACAACACTTAATACAAGCATAAATCCAAAATACACAACTATATATCAGTCGAAGGGGATATAACTCATTATTAACATAAGTGAAAAAATAGAGGAACCACAACCGGTAGTCATTCATTAATAAACTATCGAAAAGAGAGTACAACCACTGCCCGACGTTGCCTCTCTTCGAAGGGTCCCTGTCAGTTTCCGTCGTCTCGTAAAGCTCGCCAGTGAAAGGGCAAACTCTCTAGAGTCTCTCGACGTAGCCCCTTACTTGAGTCGGCCTTAAGGAAAGAAAGAGGGCTCTTAAAGACAAAGGCTCTTGGGAATTTGGAGATTCAAAGCTTAGCACTTTCAAGACTAGCTTGCAATGGCAATAGCAAGCTTTTATAGGATGGGGGAAGGAGGGAGTTGATCCCTATTATTGTGATTGGCTCTATCATCAAGGAAGGTTCCATGAGAGGTGGCAAACCACTTCTTCCATGGAACTCCTACAACTAAACCTCCCAACCTCAAGATAGGCAATGGTTTCTCGAGTTTGTTGAAACAACTTCTCACCATCTTTATTTAAAAAAACACTCCTTAAATTGTTGGCGTGACCGTTGCCTGGGACAAGAGCAACCAAATGGCGCGGCCTCTTTGTGGATTTTCCCCATTGGCGCGAGGGATGAACCGGTCGCCCGCGTCACCCAAAAAAAAAGGAGATGTTTTCATGGTTTTTTGCAAGGAGATGTCTTTAGGGTAATTGAAGCTCATGTTTAAAGGAATGCATCGATGATGATTTCACAAGGACAATGTCTACGTGTCACAAAATTTGGTCCTCCATTAAAGTGGACGCAAGGGTCGGTGGTAGGGACGGTGACAAATTACTTGCAACACCATCTTTGTCGATTTGCGTTAAACTAACAACAACATCTTTATTAGACCAATACATCGAACCTCTTGGAATCAAAAGAAACAACTTTATATGGTCTTGTGATTTGCAATCCCATTCTTCCATGATAACCTGGCATAAGGTTATGAGAAGCTCCTGAATCTAACATAACATTATGCAAAGTCATATCATGAATATCATCGCCATATAGAAAGGAGTAAACTCTTCATTTGATCATCTTCTAACCTTAGACCCAAATATATAGTAGGATTATCTTCGAAATTCAAGACATCAATGCGTACCGGTTGTGAATTCAACATCTTAACTATCTTGCTTCTATATTCATTCACCTTGATAATTCCAATTTAAAGGGACTGATATTTTAATCTTTTGAAATTTCATCTTCAAGGTTGAAACTTAAACAAGTTTTTCAAAGATCTTCGACAAGAGAGGAAGTTGAAAGTTCTTCTTACCAAGTGAAGTATCGCTACCTTCAACCATCTTTTGGGTATCATTTTTTAGCTTCGTGAAGCCTTTGGAGCATCTTTTCTTGCCGCGCTTTGCTTGCAATGATAGCACATTTCTATTTTTAGATTATATTTCTTTTTCATGTTGAAAATAGCATGTTGATACCTTTAAGATAATCCTACGGTTCTTCTTCTCGATTAGCTAAATCGTAATTTTCATGCTCTTCTTTAGTCAAAAATATTCCCATATTTCTTCGTCAAGACAATGGATGGATTCTTCAGTATCTCATGCTCATCTTCATCATCTACCAAATTTACGAAAAGGAGGTCTCAATTTGAGGGCTGTACTGCCGGTTTCTATTCTCTTGGCCTTTGTCACTTTTGAGGTCTTTAAATCAGGATTTCCTCGAATTGAGGTTCATGTTGCATTGTGAGGAGTCAAGTGTTTCCACGCTAACCTATCCATCAACTTCTCCATGGTTTTCTGTTAATTATTGACTCAAATTTGTCTTCGTTGAGGTGATGGTTTTCTCTTCTTTCAATTTAGTTTTTCCCATTTTTGACTTTTTAGCGCCTATCATGTTTACCCTTTATCTAATCGCATCACTTTGCATTTCAGCAAGTGTAGTGATCTTCTTCCTCAACAAGATAGAAAAGTCAGTAGTCAAATGCTTCAAGATATCTTCATTTGCAAGTAAGGTTTTAGAGGTTTCTAAATGGGATGGAATTGAGTCAAAAAATTTATTGAATCTTTTTCAAAAGTTTTGGACAGATTTCACCAATCGCTCAAGGATGTTGTATTGAGTGAGTGGTTGGAATGATTGTCTTCATTACCCCATTTTCTTAATAATTTATATTCAAATCATTCCTACCCCAATGTTGTCCGTGCAAGAGCTCAAACCATTTTTCTAACTTCTTCACCAATAAAAACTCCACAAAATAACCTTAGCCGACATCCTCATCATCAACTTCTTCCTTCATAAAATCATTGAATTGTTCACAAATTCCTCTCGCTGAAATTTCCTCAATACCCCCAAGTATGAATCCTAGCAAAGATATTTACTAGGATGGTCATGCAAAACAACAGAAGCACAAGTGGTGCACTAGCGTGGAGCAGCCCATGACCGGAGGATGAATAGTGGTTGTAGGAGGAGCAAAAGAAGATGAGGAATCGTGGGAAGTGAGGAGGACCGTTTTGCTTTGTAAGCTACTCACAATAGAACTCCAATGTGGAAGGGGTAAACTACCTGGATTTCAAGAAGACTTCGAAAGTGATCAATTTCTTTGAGTTTATCTAAAGACTTTTTCAGCGTGTTCAGAGGTAATAGCTTCCCAAAACTCTTCCTTGTCTTCGTGTCACTAAGTGTTGAAGTGTCAATTCCTCTTTTTTGCAAGTCTAAGATAACATCAATGAGTTCCTTTTCACTTTCCGATCTACCGAACATCATGAATCTTGGCGAACAACTTTCTTATCTTCGTACTCTCTTATTTCATAGAAAGATTTCGAATGAGATGGAGTACCTCATATTTCTGAAATTATTTGACTTTTTGAAATAGGCATGGATTTTTCACAACAGTAGGTGGATTGGGACTCCAGGATTTCTCCATGTGCATTCTCTCGAAGCCACCTTTAAACTTTTGAAAATGCAGGCGTGAGTCACCACAAGAGATCATGAAATTTCAAAAACTTTCTCGAGTTCTCGCCACCTTCCGTGTTCAACTTCTTGATTTCGGAATGAATAATCTTCGTATTCTCAAGATACTTACACCAAAATGTTATCTCAAAATCACACCGATAGGTCACATCAAGAAGACCTTGAGTAACTATTTCAAACCAAACTTTTAGTTGAGGCTTGCTTCCGCAACCCAGGTTAATGATTTGCAAATAAAGACTTAGATGGCTAACTCAGGAATAAACCTAATAAAGTGAATAATTGGTTGTACTACTAATCAAAAAACATCTATTGGGTAAATTGAGTTTAAATGTGCTTTCACAAAACATAAATACTGCTTCATATGGAAGTGAGGCATTTTCAAGGTTTAGATGCATCAATAGAACAAAGGGGGACAAGAGAATAAACACAACATGAACATATGAAGGAAGTTAGAGCACTCTTCAAAGGAATTGTGCAACATACATTCATGCCACAACAAGTAATTTAAAGAGAAACATCATGACAATCAAACATCCATAACTATCAATCCCCGAGTGATGAAACAA
Organism: Pinus albicaulis; assembly: GCA_034641835.2. Taxonomy (NCBI): domain Eukaryota; kingdom Viridiplantae; phylum Streptophyta; class Pinopsida; order Pinales; family Pinaceae; genus Pinus; species Pinus albicaulis. Next base: position 282,248,301 of record CM076576.1, on the reverse strand, counting down.
AACTTTACATTAAGATAAAAACATAGTTCTCTCGATATCACAAAAAGTATGCTTGATCAATGAAAATTCTAGCCCTATGCAATTTGATTTCCTTTCCTCTTATAGAGTGGTCATTACATCCTTGGATTCCTTCCAAACATTTGAGAAGAAATACACAATTTGACACCTATCAACTTCTAAACAAACTTCATTTACAAACCTGGACAAATTAAAATATTCTATTTTGCCACTCCCATACAACTAGGACTAAAACACTATTTATTACATCTTAACAACCTTTAACAACCTTATCTAATCATTAAAAACTATGCTTGACAACTATTTCTTCTAGACTTCGACCATGATGTTGCTTATCTTCTGTCATAGACCTCATCAACTCAAGCCATTCATTCCCGCAAAAGGACATGTTCCTCGTATAATAGCCGAAAAGCCTCAGTATTCCCATTCATTCAAACCAATCAAGAACTGTACCAAACATGTGGTAAATGTTCTATAACCTCTATTTGAATTCGACCTTTCCATCAGGTAACCGAACCTCCAAAATGGTGCAAAATCGGCTAATATCAAGCATGCTATTTAAACTCATCGCCGAGTTCATTGCTTTTCGTAGTGCAGATTTTTCTTAAAATCATGCTTCAAAACCTCCATTTTTATGTGCCAAACTCGGATCTTCTTGATATTCTACATATACCCCACCAAAGATCAAAGCTCAAAACCAAACTCCTTTTTCACTCTTGAAAATTGCAATTCTTCAATCAAGAGTCCCATAAAGAAGCTTCGTAGCGCTACGAACCCATTGCAGTGTCATCTTCAGCTTGTTTCGTAGCACGCTATGAAACTGCTGAGTCTTCACTTTCTACAACTTCCTTCTGTGTGTACCTGTAGCTAACCCTTTAATACTATATCACAGTGTATATCAACTTTCATAACCCATAAACATCAACTTTAAATGTACTTCCAAAAATGAGATATTACCACATAACCTCAAATCATTTGTTAAAGGACGACACTTATTTGCTTGCACCTGGCTTTAGCCGGTGGCTCATCTTCAAACCTAGCCGTATTTCTCTAGGTCTTCTACTCTCCTCCAAGCCTTCTATCGTTTTGCCTAGCTTGGCTGACCATCTTAATGAATTTTTCTTTTCTTTTATTGCAGTGCAGTGTAGGGTCCATAAGAAGAATCGAGCTGACTATCAATTAATTCGGTGGTTTGGATTTTTCACAACTCCCACAGCCTCCCCATCCTTTCTCAAATTTTGCCTCTTTCTTCCGCATGCATCACCTTTTTCTTCAACTATCAATCTCATTATTTGCACCGAGTTTGCCCTTGACATTTTCATAGTCGCTCTTTTCTTCTCGAATATTGAAACTTATTCCTCGTCTTCTTTAGTATTGAAAATGATGTATTTGTGGTTTTCTAAAACATTAGCACTTTCACCTCCGTTTGATTTATCTCCATGTTTGATTGTTTCAACTTCTTCGAGTGCCTAGTTGAGGTTTTCTGGCTTGAAGATAAATTTCGCCACTTCATCCCGAAAATGTAACATTTTGGATGTTTTCAATTCTTTGATTTGTCGCCACCGTATTCCGGGGCCTTGATGAAATCGCTTGTACTAGGGGAGACTCTCAAATAATAGTTTGAAGTATATCATTCAAATTACCTCTCGACTCCTCTATAACTACAACCTTTACCCTTTTCTTTAACTCTTTGACTCCTAGTCAACTTCTCTTTGATCTCGTTTTACCAGTTGGACTGCTCTAGAATTGTCTCCTTAACTAAAGTTTTATTCTTCTCGTGTGGATTTAGAAGTATCTTGGATATTCAATGTTGTTCTTATCATTGGTTCTTTAACTTGTTTCCGAGGCTTGGAGTTTTCAACAAATCTTATTGAATTTGCTTCATGGGGGCGAAATCTTTGATGGAGTTCTTCTTTAGCTTGAGGACTAACACCGTTCCTTCAATCCCAATTCTACTCAAAAGAGGAAATCGGCCCAATCTCTCGTTTGCTTTCCGTGCCTCATGTAAGAATATTAACTCGACTAAGCCATGGTGAAATAATGAGGCTCTGCATGACTCACCCTACTGTACCTTATCAGACATCTTAGCCAAATCAAAGATAAAAGGTAAATCTTAGAGATATCATCCTGTGAAATGAAGCAAGAGTTTAAAGTGATAGGAATACACCTTGTGGTATCTCCCTTCATGTGAAGTACTCGAATATCAGAGAGCATACTGGGCAAATGTATTTTTGATACATAACTTTCATAATAACTTTGTTCAAGTCAACTCTGTAAACTTCCGGTTTTAGAAAGATTTGGCAGTGGTACTTGCAACAAACTTGAAGTTTTTAAACCACCTATCTTCCTCTCGGAATTTCTATAACTGCTGATATCACTTCAAGGGAAATTTGTAAATTGAGGAATCCAATTCTAGTTTGATCATGTGTAGTTTATGGTAAATTATTTGGTGACTTGAGGTGTCTCTTGAAGTTTTTCACAAAACCTCCAAAGAACTCACTTTCTTAAAGGCTTTCTCAACAGATTTATCTTTTATATGGCTTGCTAATCTTTAGGTTATGTTCTTAGGCAACAATTCAGGACCTCATGGACTCTCTCTTTCTTCACCATTTTCTTCTTGAAAACCTTTTATCTTCAGAAATATGTGATAATCCCTCCGAAACTCCTATATCTTCTAACAAATTAGCAAATCAGCAATCACAAATGCCTCGTTGAATGAACCGGCTCGCTTGGTAAATGAGTTTAGCCTCGCTGACAACAATTTTTCCTCTCTTGATAACAATTTGCCTCCAATTAACAATGAATTTCTAAACTCACTATAGAAATTTTTGAAAATGACCGATATAAACCGAATTTGAATGAGTAGCCTCGCTTGAATTTGTTCAGCCTCCTCGCCTCACTTAAAATATGTTGTTTCACAACCTCACTTGAATTTGTTTCTAAGAACTCGGTGTGTCTTTCACCACTAATTTCTTCTTCAAAACATAAGCATGTACAGTACCATTGTTCCCATGAGACAAATATAAGTAAAAAACGGCTAACTTTTTTCAAATTTGTGCGACCAATGACAACCATTCTCAATCCAATGACAAATGACCCACAATTATAATGAATGGTTGCATGCGTGAAGGAGAACTTCCGTGATTGAACGAATATTATAGAATTTAACTGACGGATGATGACAACTCAAACGCAAAAGTATCATAACCCCGTATCAGAGGGCATGATTTTCAAATTAAAGCAGGGCTACTAAATCATCAATACAGAAGCAAAATCAACTTTTTACACTACACCAAGTACGAAACATGGTTTTCATGGTGGTTTATTCATCAAATTTTTTGGAAAAACTTAAAAAATGGGTTTCAAAACGTGCATAAGATCTTTTGAAGAATGAAATGTTAATGTGAACATTGTTTGGTGATGGAACTTATTTCAACCCATGCTCTAATTTTTTAAAAAATATAAAAATGACTTAACCCTATCTAGCATTATGGACTTAGGATGATACGTATCATAAAAGAAATCTAACAGAATAAACACATAACCATAAATACAAGAGATGCAACAGAACAATACTTCATTTCATTAATATTAAAGAACTCACCCACACAGCATGCATCGTGAATTAAAACTAGCTATGCAGACCGGTAGCTATCGAGAATATGGTGTGTCATAAGCCTTCCTAACTCATACAAATGAATCTCGAGGGTTTGTTTTATTATTGAGAAACAATGGAGAACCCTAAACATCCCAAAAACCAATCCTAGGAGATGGCGCTAAAACTATGGCCCCGCTGGGTAAATTGGTGTTTCAATTTCAGTGATTTAACTTTGGTATACTATCTCCGTCGACGCACATGATACATCATTAGAAAGCTCTATCCGAGGATCATAACTTTTGAGACAAATTCTAATAATCAAATTCGTCAAAATGATGCGTGAAAAAAATCGTCGTTTAGGCCTCAAAACGGTTCTAAGGCCTGTAGACCTAAAAATCACAGAAAATAGTAAGTTATGCCAAACTCAAAATCGAAAGAGACACGAGAAGGCGGAATAGGTGGGTACACCAATATCCACTTGGGATCATTCCTCTCTTTAGAAGCAATGTCCCCATTGCGTTAAGTTCCTCCATGAGATGAGAAATTTCTACGAACTTTGGTCTCAGAACTACTTTCCTTGAAAGGTGAGTTAAGCAATTTTTGACAACCCGACACAGCTTGGATTCCTCTGCTGGCGAGTGTTTCAATTTGCTAAACTATGATACAATCTATGTGTCTGCTCCATGCGCTCAGGCGCACCCAGGTGAGTTGCTCCCACAAATGTCCTAAGTGTCCAAAGAGAGGGTGGGAAGTAAGGACTAAGGCGATCCACATTGGAAGATCGGTGCAAGACTGCCAGAACGAATAATGTTTATGCCACTGTTCCCCACAGCTCTGTGACAGGTATGGCCCGTACCTGAGCGGCTACTATGAGGTCCATGAGGCGCTCCTTTCCGCAAATGCGCCCGCCTTGTCGCTCACCTCGAAAGCGGTGTGGCAATTCGTTGTTGATCATGGCGCCGTTTACTTTCGTACTGGCTCTCGTCCAACATATCATGAACCCAGTCGCTTTTCTTTTCTCTCTCTCTCTTTTTTTTTTTTTTTTTTTTTATGTTGAATGCGGCCGATGGGGTTACTTGCTTTGTCAACCTCGACTGGACGTGCGCTCAATCGGGCCTACACCGCAAATGGCATGGCTACGTCAAAGGGACATAGTATGGGAACTTCAAGCTCAATTCTAAAGGGGCTATGGCCAATTGAACCGTGGAGAGACCCTATTATAACTATGTTGTACATAGAGGCTCTCATTCCATGTGCGTGGATGCTTTGAATTGGTACATGCGCAAAATGTGTACAATCATTCTCATGGACGACCTCTGTCCGGCCATCTGTTTTGGGATGGAAAGTCGTGGACTTGGTATTTTGTGTCCATCATTGACCGCAGGTCGACCAAATGTGTCGAGAACCTACTATCTCGATTTGATATGACAAACGTGGGATCTCAAAGTGCACCCATACTCGTTCAAAGAAGAGTTTAGCAGTAGCTTTTACCGTGATATTCTTCTTTACAAAGCGCCATAATGGCCATTTTGTGAATCGTCAACGACCACGAAAAACACAAATGGCTTCCTTTTCTTAGTAGAGGGCCCGACATGTAATCCATGGAGATGGATTCTACGGTCGATTAGGGTAGGTAGTGGAGCATAGGCCTTGCTTCTCGATGGTCGGTTTGCACGGCCGGCGACAAGGGTGATCCGATGTGCTTCTCGACATCCTTTCGAAGGTTCGCCACAGAAATACTTTCCGTAGCATTGCCATCGTTTTCTTGACCCCCGAAATGCCCGCGACCTCGACCGTAGTGTGCCCCACATCATTCGGCACGCTCGCTGAAGGAACACAAAGGTGTCTCAGACATAAAAGTGCATCTTGGAGGGTGAAATTTGGAACTTGCGTGCTTCAAGAGTGCCTTGTAAGTGTGGTCGACCCCGGGTCACTCTCATGGGTAGCTGCCAATCGAAGTTTTGTGCCCACAAGAGTTGAGTACGGTGGTGAGCGCCACGATTGGTGGCTCAATAGGTAGTTCCAACATTATTGGTGCTACCCTTTCTGTACTGATGTTCAAATGAAATCACAGCAGATATGTGACCAATTTCGATGGCGATCATTCTGCAACTTCCTTGTGTCCGTATGAACCCAGGGGCTGCAGTGTGGTCTCATGTGGATGATTTTTTTCCTTCCCCCAAAATGTAATGCTTCCAATATTTATTGAAGTCAGCATACTGAACAACATACTTTTGTCATAGTATGTTTCATGAATCGGTTCTTGATAAATGTATCACCGTGATATGTCACCGGATGTCCCTTATTGAGTAAAGAACTGCCCAATAGCAGTCGAGGCAACTGCCTCGATCTCAAATGGTCGTTGGTGTCCGGTAAGGTGAGCATCAAAAGGCACTGCAGGGCGATTTTTTCACCTCCTTGAACGCCTTCTCGAGGTTCTACCTTTATAAAAACAATTTTTTCTTCCCTTGTCCCTAAGACTTGACCCAAGTGTCAAGTGATATGAGAGAACCGCAACACCATCTACACAATAGAAATTAGCAAACTTAAAGCCACGAAGTCATACATAGTAGCCTGTGGCCGGCTGTCCTACCATTTGGATCTCAAATGGATCCACATGCACCTCATCAATAATGTATCCCGCATATTGAACCCAGCCACAACGTGCACTTTCCAAATTGGCACACAACTTGCCGCAAAGGTTGGAGGACTTGTTTGGACAGAAGGAAGGTGCTCTTTCCCAAGTTCGTCAAGACTTCAACAAGTCATCCAAGTACACCACTACGAAATGAGGTCAGGAATGGCCGTAAGATGTCGTCCGACTGGCCTCATGAAGGTTGCGATACCAAACTTTCCAAAGGCATGACCGCCCATTCAAAGGCCTTTCCTTAGATTTCCAAAGGCGCCTTTCCACACATCGAGGGTCTAATTGGTGCCTCAGACACCACTTCATGTCGATCTGCATCGAAATATTTTGCACTTTATTGGTCCAAGGTCATCAATCCGTGGGATTGGGTACCTATTCGTACGCGATCTTGTTCAAGACCTTATAGTCAACACAGCTCACTGTCTCATTTTTCTCCGCACCAACACGATCGGCTCTCGGCTTGTGGCAGATGAACTTGTCTCATGACCTTTCCATCAGCCCCTAATCGCCCTTGATTTCACTGGCTTCGGCACGAGCGTCGACAGACTCCGTCCATTGGCAGCGGCACCGGGTTAGATCAACTTGCCAATTCGGAAGTGCGTAGGAACTCGGGGTGAGAAGATGTTCCGTACCTCTGTCAAACCTTATCCATTTGTTGTTGTCGTGCGCAGGGCCTCCGTTCCGGAGGTCGTGGCCACGCTTTCTTGCCCTGGGCGCATCATCGGAAAACGACCCCCCCGAAGCTTCAAAATGATCTTACCGCATTGTCATAGCAACCAAAGAGATAATGAGAGGTGGTACCTCTCGGTATCATGTACAACTTATTTCCGTTAACAATAAAAGCATTTCCAGGTCGTATTCACATACGCATGGACGCTTCCACAAGCATGGTTGTCCTAACAATACATCGTAAACATCTATAGGAGCAACGTCATACAATACCTCATCCATGAAGGGGCTTGATGCTAAGGTGGAAGGCGGCACCGTCGGGCCGACGCCGAGATCTCGTCCTTGGTGAAGCCACCGATGGTGTATGGATGTGGGCGACGGTCAGAGGCTCCAACGTCAATGCCGTCTACCTAGCGAGGTTCTTTGGCCCCCATCACGAAATGAACCTGTGACAGGGAGCCCTTTACCCACATCCGGGAGTGGAAGAGACGCCTCCTCTCCTCCGGGATCTTCCGGCTTCCTCCTTCCTCGACCTTTGTAGTGGCAACAAGTGGGCATTGGGCCCGCATCAACAACGGGCTCTTTCTGTCTCTTCGTGTTCTGACCTCGTGAATGGAGCATGCATCCGACCTGCAAGCCTCATCTCGGCCACTAGCGACTACTTGGCCCGACACTCACTCGTGCTGTGAGTGGAGCCCAGGAACCCACACCACTTTCCCGTGTCCTCTTTGGCTTTACGGTGTTGTTTTTCGTGGCTTCGACGGTCGGGTTTCTGTGTCGCCTATGCCTTGGCTCGTCTTTGTTCTTGCCGTTCAGCCAATTTTTCCTTGCTTTTGATTCGGCAGATCCAAAGTCTCGCTTCTTCTGCTTTGAATTCTTCGTCAATCTTGCGACAAAGATACCCAGACAGTTACACGAAGCGAGGAGATTTCGAGAACTACTTCTCCTCGAATGTATCCGTGCGTATAGTCGCGATACTTTACACCGAATGTTTCCTCTCGAATCTTTGATACCCAACTGGTGTGTATGGAACAGATTCGCCACCATGCACATCTTGATCCTTCGTTGTCGCAAAGATGGTCCATTGTATGTACTTGTCCTCATAGCTCTCACGGGATAGTACCGTTCTCGACGGCGTCTCTAAAGAATTCCAAGTTGGTACCAACAGAACGAGATAAGCTCTTTCTCGTCCTTGTTCTCACAAAGAGGTTTCAACGTCCTTAACATGGGGAAGCCGAGAGCAAAAATAATTCTCTCGGTTCAAAAGTCATGAACACAGTAGCATCCTTCTAATAGATTCAACCGCACATTCACGTGCATCTCGTCTATTTGACCCTCAAACATGGAAATGCTGCACCTACCGAGACTTCAAAGGAGTTGCAACTCCGCAGTGGCTATCGGATGTGATGCGCCGTGGCAAAACTGCTGAAGGATTCACAATTTATCCATCATCGTTGTTTCTTTTGTTTTTTCGAGGGCTCTCACAATATTTTGATAGATTCCTCCAAGCCCCCATCTTTCTTTTTCATCCTTACAAGCGTCCGTCGAGGGTTTACAGGTCGATCTTTTGGCATGTTCCACCAAATCAGCCTCAGCTCCCATACCCCGACCTCGTTGGGGACACATGCAAAGAAGGATCGAGAAAAGTAAAACGTTCGACACCATCGATCCTGCCGTGATTGCGTAAGAACGCAACAGAACAAACACAATACCACAACAGAGATGGAAGGAAATAACACTATTTCATTAATATAAAGAACCGAAATTATTACGTACGTAATGGAACAACCAACTAGGGCACTAGTAGCTACCTTCGAGAAGAGATGTGGCGGCTATGTGCCCTCGAACTACGTTACAATGAGGCTCGAGGCCTATTTAGTTGAGAAACAATGGAGAACCCCAACATCCCAAAACCTAACCCTAGGAGATGAAGCGCCAAAACTATGGGCCCCCGTTTGGGTAAATTGGTGTTTAAACTTCAGACGAATTCTTTGGCATACCATTTTGTTTGATGCACATGATACATCATTACAAAGCTTTCATTCGAGGACCACAACTTTCGGGAGGGATTTGATGATAAAATTTACAAAACTATTACCAAAAAACGTCAAAGTAGGGCCTCGAAACGGTGCTTCTTAAGTTTATGACCCAAAAACAATCAAGGCAAGTTACGCGAAACCTAAAAACCCAGTGAGACAAACGGGGGGGCAAGTGACAGGTGGGTGGCCACCAATATCCACTTGGATTATTCCTCCTCAGGAAGCAATGGTCCCTATCACAAGTGTTCCTCCATGAGAGTGAAATTTCTCACGAACTTCTGGTCCTCAGGACCACTTTCCTTGGTGTGTGAGTTGGCCAGCTTTGGACAACTCGATGTCAGCTTGGATCTCTCTCACACAGTGTTCTTAATTTCATGTCCACAGATACAACTGTGGGTGGTCGTTCTCCATGCGCCTAGGTTTAACCCTGGTGTGAGTTGTCTTCACATGTCCCAAGGCAGTCCTGAGAGGTGGGAAGCAAGGTCAAGGCGATCCACATTGAAGATCAAGTATCAAGGAATGGTGGAATACTAAGCTCGAAAGCATTAGCCCCTGTTGGGCCCCTGGTGATGGCATTGCCCCATATCGCAGCTGCTATCGCTATGAGGTCTCGTGAGGCGTCTTTCCGGTAAATGCGAAACATACTTTGTCGCCCACTTGGAAGTTGTGTGGCACCCCAAGGTTTATCATGGCGCTGGCTTGTACTTCTCATTGGCTCGTCCAATATATCATGAACCCGTTACGATGTTGAATGCGCGATGAAGGCTTGCTTTTGTCAATTTCGATCGACGTTCGCCTAATCGGCTCAAGCAACAAGAATGGCATGGCTACTGTGTCAATGGGAGACAAGGGGCTGGAATCCTGCTCACCCGAAGCAGCACACTGAACTCGTGGAGAGCTCCGTTATAACTATAAGCAAAGTTAGGGAGGTTTCCGTCCTACAAAGGGATGCTGAATTGTAAGGCGTGCACGTATAATCATTCATTGACGCACCGTCCGGCCATCTGCTTTTGGGGATGCAGTGTCGTGGACTTGGTGAGCTTTAACCATCATTGACCAGGTTGGACCAAAGGCCGAGGAACCCTATCTCGGTCTCTGACATGACAGAGCAAGATCCTGCATGTCTGTATACTCGTTCAAAGAAGAGTTTAGCAAGAAGCCCATTGTGATATTCTTCTGCTGTGCCGCCACATACCACACCTTGAACTGCCAATACTGTTTGAAAACACAAATATTTCCATTCTTAGTAGAGGGCAACCGACATGTAATCCATGGAGACAGACTTGCCAATGAATAGTAGGTAGTGAGCATATAGGCCTTGCTTCTTCGATGGTCGTGGGCTGAACAAGGTTGTTGAAGTACAGATCCGATGTGCTTTCCCCACATCCTTTTGGTTGTTCGGCCAATAGAAATATCAAGAAGATTGTTACCATTTTTCTTGCACTTCGACCCAAATGACTTAATTTGTAGGGGCAGGTTTCATATCATTCACATGTTTCGTCAAGGAACAACAAAGGTGTCCTGCATATGTGCGCATCTTGGAGGTGAAAATTTGAACTTGCGTGCCCCCCAAGAGTGCCTGTAAGTGTATGAATTCTCGGTCACCCCCACAGAGAAGCAAATGATCAGCCTGCCCACAAGAGTCGAGCACTGGGGTGAGCGCCACGACGGTGTCGATCGAGGTTTGCAACATTGCGCGATTTCTTCTTGTACTTGATGTTCAAATGAAACCTGTTGCGTATATGTGGACCATCATGGCGATTGGCTCCAGAACGTCCTCCCTTGTGTTCGTATGAATCGGCAGGGGTTTGGTTCGTGTGGATGATTGTTTCTTCCCCAAATGAAGCTCTATTGCTTCATGCTCACACAATGGAATACATTTCTTTGTCATAGGTGGATACTTTCAGAATCGTCTCGCACATAATGTCCACCGTGATATGCCACCGGGATGTCCCCCGTTACAAGAATCGCTTCAACAGCATAGTCGTAGGTATCCGTTTTATCTCAAATGGCCGGCAGTTCGTAAGGTGAGCACTGTGTTGTTAACGTAGGCTATTTTTCAATTCTTTGAATGCTCTTCTGAGTTCAAACCGTTAATTTTTCTCGTTCCTCTTGGTGAGACTTGACCTCCATGCGGCCAAGTGATATGAGAGTAATCCCCCAACACGAATTTTACAAGAGAACAAAGAAAGGACCCTGGTGAAGTTTTAAGCTCATATAGTAGTCAAATGTCAATCCTTTATCGTGACTTGGATCTTAACGTATCCACATGCACTCTTTTTCATCAATACTGCATCCCGTATATTGAACCTTGGTCATGCCAAACGTGCACTTTCTCCAAATTGGCACAACTTGTGTTGACGTGTTGTTTGGAGGACTTGTCGGATGTGATGAAGGTGCTCTTCCCCAAGTCTTCGTCGAAGACCGAATGCTGTCCAAGTACACCACTACGAACACTGGTGGAATGGTCGCAAGATGTCGTCCATCATCCTCATGAAGGTTATGGGAGTATTCTGTCAACCCGAGCATGACCAGCCATTGAAAAGGCCTCTGCTTTGAAGGCATTCTTCTGGCATCGCAGGGTTCACCACACTGTGATACCTTACTGTGTCGACCATCAAAATATTTTTCACTCGAGTTGGTCCAAGGTCATCAACTGTGATTGGGTACTCATTCCGGACATGATCTGCCTGGGCCACTGACAGTGAATAAGGTAGCCTCCACGTCCCATCCTTTCTTTCCATCAACACGATCGAGCCTTCACAGGCGATGAACTTGGTCTTGATGTGCACCTTTCGCAACAGCCCCCGAATCAGCTTTCGATTTCACATCGCTCAGCCTACATCGATAGATCGGGTCCATTGGGTAGTGGCGGCACCGGGGGTCGCATCAATCGAGTGCTCGACTCCGATGGGGCAGCAGAGGAACCCGTGGTGAGGAAGATGTCCTCTTACTCCTCCACAACCTTATCCATTTGTTGTTGTCGTGCAGGGGCTCCCCGTCCGGGAGGTCGTGGCCACGCATTTTCTCGCCCGGGGCGATCACGCAGTGCCTGCCTTCTCGTGTTTGGGAAATGAGTTTATGTATTGTTTTTGAAAGAATTGCAAGAGAGAATGAGGAGGGTACTTTCCGGGTATCCTCGTACAACTTATTTCCAAAGTAATAATAACAAAGACGAGGTCGAGACTCATACACATCATGACGTTCACAAGTATGGTTGTCCTAATAATACATCGAAACATCAATAGGAGCAACGTCACATAATACCTCATCCGTGAAGGGCTCGATGCCACAGGGAAGGCACCGTTGGCTGACGCGGGAGATCTCGTTCGGTAGAAGCCACCCGATGGTGTATGGATGTGGGTGAGTCGTGGTCGGTGTCGAACCGCCACGCGTTCATCGAAAGGAGGTTCTGGCTCCCATCACGTACAATGAACTACATGTGAGCCCTTTACCCACATCCGGAGTGAAGACTGCCCTCATCCTGATCTTCCTGCTCCTCCTTTCCGGAGCTTTGCAGGGCAACAAGGGCGTTTGGGCTCCGTACTCAATAACTGCTTCATTTTTCTACCCTTTCGTGTCTCCGATTTGTTGAGCACAGCATCCGACTCAAGCCCCTCATCTCGGCCACTAGCGATCGCTTGGCCCGACACTCACTTGTGTCGTGAGGGAGATTCATGGAAACTACACCACTTTTCCCCAGTGTCTCTTGCTTTACTATGTTGTTCTTTTCTTGTGGTTTCGACGGTTGTCTTGCACGCTATGCCTTGGCTCTGCCTCTTGCCAGTTGCCAAACAGTTTTTCGTTTTTTGATTCGTATCCAAAGTCTCGTTTTCCTTGCTTGAATTTCTCGTCAATCTTTGGCAGCATACCCAGATGCTTAGCCTGGCGAGGAGACGAGAACTCCATTTCTCCCGAATGGTCCGTGGGCAGACAAATGCGATACTTTAGCACCAAATGTTTCTTCGACCTTGATACCCAATCTTAGCAGTATGGAACATATTTGTCACCATGGCCACCCATCCTCTGCGCCCAATATGGTCCAGCTGTGGCGGCCTGTCCTCAGCTGCCCCCATGGATAGCATGGTTTCGACGGCGTCGAAAAGAATTCCCAAGTTGGTGCACGTGGCCGAGACAGAGAGGGTTCTTGCTGGTCTCTCGTTCACAGAGGTTTCCCCACCAGCCTCAATATGGGGGTAGCTTGGAGGGGAGTGGGCACCCTCCCGTCCGAAAAGTCATGAACAAGAGAAATATCCTTCTAACAGATTCAACCATATTCACGGCATTCCACAATATTGACCTTCAAATATGGGAATGTCAGCCATTTTGCACTGCGAGTCGAACTCCAGAAAGTGGCCATCGGATGCGCATGCTGCCATCAGGCAACCGTCGAAGGATCACAAAGCCATTCATCATCGCATTCCTTTGTTTTTCGAGGGCTCTAGCACATTTTGATAGGATCTCTCGCTCCTCGTCTTTCTTTTCGTCCTCATGGGCGTCCGTTGAGGCTCGCGAGGTCGATCTTGAAAAGGTTCCACCAAGTCAAGCCCTAGTTTCTTATACCTCGACCCTCGTTGGGGAAATGCAAAGAAGGATCGCAGTGCGATCGCTCGATACCACCGATCCGTACGATGCAGAACGCAACGAATAAACACATAACCATAAATACAGAGATGCATGAAATAACACTTCATTTATTGAAACATACAAAGAACTGAAATTTGCTTACGTACAATGAAATAAAACTAGTTAGGTAACTTAGGCTATCTCCGGTGAAGAGATGTGGCGGCTATGCCTTCGAATCGTATTACAATGAGGTCGAGGGCCTTACTTATTATTGGAGAACAATGGAGAACCCTAAACATCCCAAAAACCCAACCCTAGAGATGAAGGCCAAAACTGCGGGGTCTCGTTTGGGTAAATTGTGTTTCAACTTCCCAAGGACGCAACTTTGGCATACTATCTCCGTTGACGCAGACATGACAGTATCATTAGAAAGTTTCATCCGAGGACTGTTAACTTTTTAGGATGAATTTACGATCAAATTTCGTCAAAAGGATGCCTCAAAATGTTGTTTGTTTAGGCCTAAAACGGCTCCGGTTCGTGGACCCGAAAAATCGGCGTAAAAAAATAGTAAGTTATGCCGAAACTGAAAAACTGAAAGAGACAATGGTGGGGGGCCAAGTGGAATAGGTGGGTGGCTACCAATATCCACCTGGATCATAGGAACAAGTGTAACTGAGCAAGTTTCAGAAATTTTTTTATAGTGATAACATCTGCAACCTTATTATGTATGCCTTTCTTATATTTGATTTCAAGATGAAATTTTTATAAGAAACCCATCCAACGATAGTGTCTTGATTGTTGCAATTTAGTTTGTGAGTGTAAATATTGTAGAGGTTGATGATCTGTATGTATGATTGTTTCTTTTCACATTATGTAGTTTTTCCACTTTTTAACACTCTGTACTAATGCATATAATTCTTTATCGTATGTAGGATAATTAACTACTACTGATGTGAATGTCTCAGAATGAAAGCATATAGGCTTTCTGTGCTGCATCAACACTACCCCCATGGCATATTCACTTGCATCTGTCTCGATCTCAAATGGTTGTTGAAGATCTGGCAGTGCTAGTACTGGTGATGTACTGATCCTTTCTTTTAATGCGTCGAAGGCTTTCTGCTGATTGCCTCCCCACTGAAACACTTGTTTCACACTTGTCAAAGCATGTAGAGGAGATGCAATCAAAGAAAAGTTATAAATAAACTTTATCCAATATTGTGCTGCCCCTAAGAAACTTCTAAATTCTGTAGCAGTATTGGGCTTAGGCCAATTTACAATGACTTCGACCTTAGAGGGATCTATCTTCAATTCACCACCCCCTACAATATAACCCAAATAATTTCAAGATGTTCTGCCAAATTCACATTTTGACAGTTTTACATAGAGATTTCCTCTCTTTAACACATCTAAAATCTGCTTTACATGCTTTATATGTTCATCCCATGTCTTACTGAAAACGTGAATATCATCTAATTAGACTATTACAAAATCATCTATAAATGGTCTAAAAACATCATTCATGACACACATGAATGTCTTTGGTGCATTGGTCAAGCAGAAAGGCATAACCATCCATTCATAGAGCCCTTGCTTCATTTTGAAAGCAGTCTTCCATACATCTTGTTCTGAAACCCTGATGTGATGGTAGCCGCTTCACAAGTCTAACTTAGTGAAGTAAACTGCATCTTTCAACTGATCTAATAATCGTCAATACGAGGAAGAGGATAACGATTCTTTATTGTTATTTTATTTAATGCTCGGAAATCAATGCACATTCTCCACGAACCATCTTTCTTACGTACCAACACAATAGGCGATCCGCATGTTGAAGTGCTTGG
Organism: Pinus albicaulis; assembly: GCA_034641835.2. Lineage (NCBI taxonomy): Eukaryota > Viridiplantae > Streptophyta > Pinopsida > Pinales > Pinaceae > Pinus > Pinus albicaulis. Next base: position 282,232,926 of record CM076576.1, on the reverse strand, counting down.
TCGAATAAACCCTTGATCGCGCAATTCTTGTACCTGCTTCTTTATCTCTGCATTCTCTAGAGCTGATAACATGTACATTCCAATGTTAGGAAGAGGAGCATCTGGCTGCAAATAAATCTCATGTTCTATCTGTCGCTTGGGAGGAAGCCCTTTAGGCTCTTGAAACATAATATCATAATCAGAAACAACTTTAACTAAATCTGCTTTCTATTTAGGATTAAAACCTTGAAAAGCATTAGATTTATCGGGATCCTTTGCTTTTACAATCATAAGTAAAAAATGTTTACTTGAATTTATAATTCTTTTTATCTGTCCTGAATTTATGAGAGTGTAGTTATCTTTGAGTTTATGAGCTCTTAATACATATTTGATTCCATCTTTAGTGAGTTGATACTTATTCGCCCTTCGATAGAAGACAACATCTCTATCATACAAGTATGGACTCCCTAGTACAATTCCACATATATCTAATGGGACTATATCTAATTCAACCTCATCTACAAACTCCGATCCAATTGCAAAACTAAGTTTGCATTGTTTTGTAACCTGTATTTTAGTTTTATCACATACCCAACCCAATGGGTATGGATTTTTATGAGGTTTTGTTTCAATACCCAATTTCTTTACAATTGATTCAACAATAAAATTAACTTGAGAGCCACTATCAAACAAAGTATCAATTCTAGTATGCTTGGAAACGACTCTAATATGAAATAGCTCATTTCTTTTCCTCTCATTATTTTCATTATCAACAGAATGCGAAGAAGTACTTGTAGATGCTTGAGAATTTTTACCTTTTATACCTGTAGCTGTAATTGTTGTTTCGTCTCCTAAATCTGATCCCAAGTCCTTTTGCATAGCAGCAACATTCTTTCGCTCTTTATTCCTGAACTTCTTACGTTTCAATTTTGGATGCAGTGCCCAGTAGTGTGCCTCATCATGTCCTTCTTTCTTACAGTGAGTGCATGTAGGTTTTTCTTTCTTTACAGTGTTCGCTTTCCTTTCCTTCCATTTTTTATTCTTCTTTTCCTTATTCTTGATTTCAATAGATTTAGATGACTTTCCAACATCATGAGATACATTTTTACCCCTAGCTTCTAGATGAGTTGCTTGAACTGATACATCATCTAAGCTAGTCGGATTAAACATCAATATGGTATGCCTCAAATAACTATGTAGGCCACCAATGTATTTCAATAATGTTTATGGTGAGTCCAATGATATGCCTTGTGTCAAAGCTCTTTTACGAAATTCTTGAGTGTAACTTTGCACACTTTGACCCTTTAACTAACGCAATGTTTGCCAACTCTTCATAGCTTGTTGCATATAAGCCAAAGGATAATTTTTTTTTTAACAGCAGAAATAAATTCATTCCATATCAAAATGATTTTACAATGTTTTTGAAGATCTGCTTGTGTCTTTACTTCCCATCATACAAGTGCGGTTCCTCCAAGACGAAGGCTAGCAAGCTGGATCTTCTTTCTTTCTTAAACAACTTTCTGTACCCTGTTATAAACTTCAATTTGTCTTATCCAATTATCAAGATTTTCAGCGTTAAGTTCACCATCATAAATCGACAAATCAAATTTTACATCTAATTTGATCAAAGAGGATTTCTTACTCTTCTTATTTTTAGAAGAACTAGATTTATGAGAAGATGACGATGATGATGATGATGGTGATGATGGAGGAGATGGTGGAAATAATGAATAAGGATTTTCACTTGATTCTTTGTTTGGTTTAGGTGATGAAATGCCTTCAGTTTTGCCCTTTTTAAACTCCTTATACATCTCTTCTACCATCGCACGTATTGTCATGAAGTTGTCCAAGAACTGAGCTTCTGTTCCCAATACATTTTCTTCCGTCATCTTCTTTTGTGAAAACACCCTTCCAATCTCTGGATTTTCTTCAACAAGTTCTCCTTCACCTCGCTTGGACTTTGACCTAGTAAGCATTCAATATTCACATGACACTGTCAAACCTTTAAAAATTTAACCTTGAGCTCTGATACCACTTGATCTGTATTTATGAAAAAGGTATTATTGACATCTATGTGAGCAACTTATGTTACTTAGTGCAATAGATCGAAAATAATTCAAATAACATAAACATCATGAGAAAATGAAAACACAGTCAAACACATTAACACAACAAGAATTTAATAATGGAGTTCACCAAAATTCCTGGCTACGTCTCCGGGTCCTTAGCTTCCAATGCTGACCGCTTTATTTAGTCTTAAAAATGCTTTTACAGGTATGAGATAAAAAAACAGAGACTTAAATAAGAAAATGGACCTCACCATTGCGACCGGCTCAAAATTTCGGGCAAAATGAGTATAAACTTGCCTATGTTTCGCCACTGTGACCTCCATACCCCCTAGAGAATCCCAAAACCACCTTTGCCCTGTACAAAACCAATTTTACCTGCAGAAAACCACCTTTCCCACTGCAATACCACCTTGGAATGCACGCTGGCACTCTCTGCTGGTTTGACTTCTGCAAAGATGAAAACAAGTTTTTGGTGGCTTGCTTTACAGGCACCACCGTGTAGTCAAACTGGCCAACGCTCTTAGTTGAAGTTTTTGTATTTATAAATTTTGGAGGTTGGTGGGTCGAAACCCCCGCTTGACTGTTCCTCCAACCCTCCGGAGGTTTGATATTATAAATGGAAAACATTAAAGTTTACACATCGCGACATTTAAACCTTGTTCAACGGTCACAATATATATGCTAACCATTGTAACATATATATCGAATGATATATATCGGTGGTCGTATCCTTTGATGTATCATATATATCATATGATATATATCTCGTGGCAGCTTTTAAAAATTTGGATATGGATCCGACGGTTAATACTTATATCCTGTCCGGTGGTTTCGTTGTTACGTTGATATGTGGCGGTAATATATGGTATCATTGTGAACCATACTTAGCAATACATTTAAATGTATGCGTTGAAAACATTTGATATGGTTTATCCCGTCCGTTTAATTTGACACACGAAATATATACATGCGCCTGAAAACCTTGGATAAGGTCTATCCAAAGGTTCGTTGGATAGCACATAAATGTGCGGCTTGATAATATATTCGTTCCACCGGTTTGTAATATATATGGTTAAACATATATATTAGAATATTTTTACATTCATTGCCAAGCAACATAATAACTCGACCGTTATGTGGACTCCGGTGAAAACTTAGCCTTTCTAGGAGGTCAGGGGTTTGATCCTCCTTGACACTCAAAATTTTGCAAACAAGGCCAAACTAGGCAAAATCTGGGCTGCCACATGTCAGCCTCGGATTGGCCCATTCCAACCAATCACAATCTGACATGGCACTGATCTGCTGACATCACCCTGGACATGTGGCGTGTTCCTGGGATGACACGTGTCCTGCTGACGTCATCTTTGACCTTTGAATTTGACCGTTGACTTTGACCATTGACTTTTTTCCATTTGCCCTAATTTCTCATAAACTTTGACTTGCAATATCTTTGTCATACGAACTTGGTTTTATGCGCCGTTTGCACTGTTGGAATCTTGTCGACGAACACTTCAACTTGATCCTATTTTCATCTGCATTTGAAGACTTTGACTTGGAGGCAAAACTGAATCCATTTTGTATCATGATTTCACTTATTTGTCACATACCACCACCATTTAAGGGATTTACCTTGGACATATTATCCCCTAGAAGGGTAGAAACCAACTAATAAGGTACATGACTAACCCCCTTTGGAGCTTGGAGATATTAGCACATGCCAAATCCCAATATGGAAAGGCATGCCATTATGAAGTGCTTGTTTGTTTTCCATAGTTTGTAAGCCCCTTTACATGATTACTCTAATGACTTGTTGTACTGGAAAGCTAGGGGATGCATTGGATCTTATGCGTGATTTCATATGGTGTCCATATGGGTTTAGTCTCCCTATACGAGGTCCTAACCTCCTAGAGGGCTACATGTCACATATAGGGTGTGTGTAGATGTCCATGGGCCTCCACAGCAACAAACACCACTCAATGGATCCCCACCGATGTCCAGAGATTACTAGAGATCCACCTTTGGCACGAGGATGATGTACTTGGTACATTATTCCCAAATGGTCCCACAGGAGCACCACACACTTGGCAGGTGCCCCAGGGCTTGTATGATCACATGGCTGCATCCATTCCATCATTTGAGCCCTTACAGATGATCTATAGGCTTCTTCGACTTATATGGAGACCCATGGGGTCATTGGTGTGCCCCCACACCCACTGGGAGCACCAGAAGTCTACCACTTGGAGAACGAGGGGCCACGCCCTTGTCCATCACCTTTTGAGGATTTTATTCATCATCATGGCACATATGGACCTAATCAGGCCTCTCGGAGGGCCCCATGAAATGAATGGATTAGTATTTGACCTCCTGAGAGGCTTATTACTTCATTTATGAGCTGGTTTGGTGGGCTTGTCACCAAAAGTTAGGTTATTTGCACATCATTTTTATGTTTAGGGGCTAATGTAGGCCCATTAGCTAAATCGAAATCCTAATTGGTTTATAAATAGGAGTTATTTGTATTCATTTCTAAGATCACTTGACTTGGGATCTCTCTATCTTTAGAGAACTTCACATTTTTCCTGAGAGGATTATTTTTGGATGATGGATGAATTTTGATGTATGGATTTGGGCTATTTATATCTTGGAGAATATTATTTGTAAATATGATGTTGGTTGGATATATTCTCTAACATTTTAAGTGAAATTAATGATATTTTTCTTGTTTTTGCATACAATTGAACTTCGCTATAATTAGGACTAATTACTGCATGTATGAAATGTGGAATTATGTGTCTATTTAGCTTATTATATGTATGGGCCATTGTTAGATGAATGAAATGTCCTATAGATAATGTTATCTTGATAAGCTTGCACCATTTGTATGAATTATAAATGCTCTTCTCTTTCCTCTAACATTAGACGAAGTTGACTTTCTGAGTCTCCTTGAATAAGAAACTCAATCCTTCTTCATTATTATCCTTGCCTCCATATCCCCAAGTGAATCAGGCACTGGTCCCTAAAAAAAGGGTGATCAGTTTCCCCTCTTTTTCCCATTTTCCCCATTTTTTCCTAGGTCTAGCCCCATTAGGTCACCTAGGGCATCAATTTCCTAAGAATATAGCGACAGGAAAACTTTTATCTCCTAGATACAACTGCGTTGTTGGGTCCCCTCAATCTCCTCTGAATTTGGGGCAATTCCAACAGTGGAATATTTGGATACCCTAAGCCCTAGATCTAGGATCAAGTTTTGCCTAAGTGTTCCCAAGGGTAGAACCTAGTAGGATCAATTTGACATCATTGGAAGAAAAATAGTGTTTGATCCTTTCCCCTCACCTTGGCCAGGTTAAGAACATCATTGGATGCCAAAATCCATCCCCTAACCTGGGTCGAGTCGACTTGTCCTCGTGTGGTCCCATTATTCATCAAAGCTGATTTATCAAGAACTACTCGGGAACCCAAGTTCCCAAAGTATTTTAGGGATTTAGAACCTCCTTTATAATCTTATTCTTCTATCTCATCCCTCCAATCTTTGTCCCCTCTCCCTAGAAGATCAAGTCCCTTGCTTAAAAGGCAAGTAAGTCCCATTCTTAATTGTATCCTAGTGAAAATATTTATAGGGTCACTTCACACCTATTCATTGATATATACTTTACAAGTGACTTCCCAAAACTATCGGGTCTCCTCCCATCGTTGAAATTCTGTAAAGAGCAGGGAGTCTTAGTTGTGGTGATAGTGGGCTAAGCCTCCATCATTTCCCTTGGCCTTGCAGTTGCCCTCATAGGAACCCCCCTTAGGTCCCCTGCTGGTTTGAGTGGTAATAGGCCCAACTCCCAACCTCTGACATAGTCAAGGTCAATGAAGAATACTTCCGATGGTACCTGGTAAATGCTTTTGTCTACATTGATTAGCTTTCTCCTTTTAGCATATACAAGAAAAGGTATGCAAATTTGTGTAATTTTCTTCCAATGGTAAGCAGGTTGTTTTTAGTAATTATTTTCAAACATTGTTCTATGTTGATTTTATTCAGGATCCTGAATGGAAACATTTTCCATGTTTTTTTAAATTTGAACATTGCAGTTCCATTAAAGAACATTGTAAACATTAACTAATATGAATATTTAAACTAAATTTCTTTTAGAAAACCTTATAGTTATTTTCATATAGCACAAATAACACCATTAGACTATATTCATGGTGTCCACTTTACTATGCATACATATCCATATCAGTGTGGACAATGGAAAAATGAAAGTAGCAACAACCAGGAAAAGATCAAAAAACTCATGCCATAAATAAATTTGAATTTCCTAGGAATTACATCTTTCTACAAATGCAATAAGAAATTGCAAATAAGTGCTCATCTCTTTAATCTACTAGGGAACAAAAACTAGAGAAAATATGACAGGATTAGTCCAATCACTGGTGATTAGTCTACTTTCTTGAAGTTTTGTTCTCTTTTATTGTAGGTCATGAGTTAATAGTTTGAAAGATAGAAACTCATATGGAAATTGCATTGTCTTCTCTTGTAGAGGTGTTTTGCAAATATGTGAAAGTAACAAAGTCAGATTAGTTTCACATTGCATCATACGATCTGTTTTGCTCTATTCCATTACAAATACAATTTCTCCTTCATCTTCCAAGTTTCACAATCTTGCAACCACATGACAATTGCATTTAAATATCTCATTGAAAAATTTCACCAAACAAATATACAAATATGGCTGGAGTAATTGATATCGACGGTTTGCAAACGAAAAAACAATGTACCAATGATGTGAATATTGAAGATTTCTTGAACACAAATAATCTTTTTAGACTTCAAGCATTTTCATACACTCGAGGTGATTTCCTTTTCAATGCAATTGAAGTGATTTTGCATTTTCATTATACGTCTACTGAATTATGAAATGGAACAATTGACCACTTCTTCATATGCCTCAAACAACGAAACATAGAAGCAATATAGTCTTTTAATTATGAGCTAACACCTGATTTCTTGTATCAACTTCATGGAGTTCATGACGTTGAAACATATTTTCAGAGGATGTGTCTCTCTACTTCAAATGGTGTTACTGACGACGAATGAGGACTATGGGGAGATACATTTGTATACGTTGGTTGGCCAAACTGTTGAAGTTACCAATAGGATTTGGTCTAGCACAACAACAACAAAAAGGTATTTTCTCTTCAACTCAAACAAAACAACAAACCCATTACATATATTGTTACATGATGATAACCCTCATAACGGGCACTATGAACCATTGTTTTATAGGAAAATAGGCCAAACCATTATCACACACAATGAATACTTTTCTCCTTCTTTCAAGGATACAAAAAGGTATTGCCAAAGGATGAATGAAAAAATGAAAACCCATGGATTGCATAAAGCAAGAAATACTATACCCATTTGTGGAGATGATATGTTCTCTGCACTTTTTCATTTGATAGCACCTAACTTTGGTGTAGAATCCTTGAGAATTTACATTGTCCACTCATTTTGCAATTTGATAATGTGCAATGCACAAGATGCATTGCCTTGTTTACAAAAATACCCATCGAATGATGTAATAAAAACTAAAAAAAAAATTCAAATTGGCAAGCATACCTTATTAATTTGGCAATGACATATGAAAAAAATGAGGTTGAAGGCGAACCATTTTGTTTGCAATGGGAAACAATAATATTCAAAGTAAACATACGAGAATGGTTCTTTCTAACTAGAAGCATTGTCATTTATTTCCAATGTAATAGTTGTTTAAGCCAAACATACAATATAGTGTCATTTGAAACAGATACATTGCATATTCATTATGCACCTTTTTTCAATAGACGAGCATAGCAACATATACAATGTACATTGTCAAACATTTCCAATAGAAACAACCTCCTTGCACACACAACATGCACCTATTCCAACAAATTCACATAGGAATGAAGACAAATTACAGTACAATGTATCGTCAATGAAAACACATAAAAATAGTAAGATCAATGTCCATAGATTAAAACAACTAATGCGTTTAGAAACAAACAACCAAAAACAACCATACAAACAAAATTGCAAAGTCAATGTTGTTGCTTGTCCAAGAAAAATCCCTTGACAATTTACCTAGCCAAGATACAAGACACGCATTAAAAGAAATATCCAATATGTAAACAATTGTAGTTTCATATGCAAAGAATTGGACAAGACCTGGAACAAATATATGAAAATTTATCTAACAACCATAGTAAGATTCATACAAGAGTAATATGCATAGTTTGCAGAAGAGAAATTCAAAATAGAAAACAACCATAATTTTCTTTCCCTGAGAGGATTAGGTGAAACAACTCATTTACAGTTATAACCACACGGTTTGAAATTAAAGAGTGTCTTGTAGCGTTAAGAATTGCATTTGCACAAATAAGACAATGGGGCCATAAACGATCACAAATGGGTTCAACATGATAAATTATCAATGTTCTTGTCCAAACAAACATTTTTTAAAATGCATTCCCACAATCTATGGAAGACACAACAACAATCGATGTTGCATTGAAAAGATGTTTAGAAAATAAAAATGCATTTCAAACATGAAAATTTTGTGTGCACAATTTCATAAAGGCATTGAAAGAAATATGTTCTTGGCACCTATGTAAAGCTAAAAACATTAGCATAAATAAAAATTGGGATAATATCCTATAATCAACTACTTTAAATGCTCCAAATGAAAACATTGAAGACAAAAATGAAACAAGTTTTGATTCAAAAAATGAAACGCCAACTAAAATATTGGTACATGGATACATAAGGTCCCAATGCATCCATGATTTGTAAGAAAGCTAATTGAAGTTGCTCCAAATGAAGGACAACACCCCCTTGGAATTTTTAGAGATAAATATGGAGAGGAAATGAACTTTCCAACCATTTTGTTTGAATACCCACATGACAGTGACATTATAGAAATATTTCACTACCAAAAAGTTGTGCAATAAGAGTTAATGCACTATAGTTGTGATTTCCCTTACCACACAACTAATATGATTTTCAAAACATTGCGAATAATAATTGAACATTCCTTTCATGCATTTCAATAAGAATCAGAAAAGGGAATTTAAAAGGAATAAATTTAATAGCAAAATATTTCAAATACAATCTAAACTTGGACAAAATTCTTAAAAGTGGTATTGGTTACATGGATTTCAAAAACATAAGAATTTCTCCTGATTTCTTGCAACAAATGAAGAAAAATATATTCACCATGATACATCAACAAGGACCACCAACTTTCTTCCTCACATTTACAAATGTTGAACATCAATGGTCTCCATTGGTCAACACATTGACCAGATTACATGACAAAAGAAGAAAAAGAAAACATATTGACATAATAAAAGCTTTCAAAATAGACAATATCATAAGAAAAAATGCAATGACATGTACTGATTATTATAGGCATAGGATTAATGTCTTAAAGCAAATGATATCTCAAGATAAAAAATTCTTCGGAAACGTAGTAGATCACTACTTCGTAACTTAATTACAAACTAGAGGATGTGAACATGAATATGGGTTGCTATGGGTAGAAAATGCACCAATATATGGAATCAATAGTAACACTCACATTGAAAACTTTGTCGACAATTATATGACTTGTAACACAAATCACCTTGATCGAGAGTTTGCAAAAATACATCAACATCGCCATACAAAAAGTTGTAAAAAGAGAAAAATCTCACATTGTAGATACAATTTCCCAATGCCACCCATGAGAAGTACGAAAGTTCTTGAACCAATTGCCTTGGAAGATGACACAATCAATGAAAAAGCGAAATAGTTACATGATATCCTCGAAACCAAAAAATATGACAACAATAATACTTTTGATGATTTTTTGGAAGAATTGCATTTGACTAAAATTGATTACATCATATCAATACAAAGTAAATTGAAACAACCAATGATTTTATTAGAATGAAAACCCTCTCACATTTGGAACAATCGCTTTTCAAAGAACATCCCACAACTATGGAATTAAAATATTGATGCCCAAATTGTCCTTAATGCATATGCAGTTGCGTCATATTGCACATCTTACATGAAAAAATTTGACAAATAAATGACAAATGCATTTAAAAGAATAAGAAGAGAACATGAAAAGAGAAAATCAAATGATATTGAAATGATACGTTTATTGGGAAATGCTTTTATTAATCTCCAATAGATGTTAGCCCAACAAACAGTAAATACAACACTCTCTCTTCCATTGAATCATAGTTCATGGGAATGCATATTTATGAACACAACACCAATGAATGAACGCATAGTATCCTCGAACCATCGTTCCTACTAAACAAGAAGACGACAAATCCGAAAATGTAATGTGTAATTTGATTATTGATTATTACATTGATTGACCTAATGCTATAAAGCATGTATGCCTTGCTGAATTTTCCTCAAGGTACAAAAAAAATGGCACACCCATTTCAAAAAGAAAGAAACCAAAGGTCATATGATTCATCAAATGAAAAAATCACATTGATTATGAAAATTGTTGCAGGGAAAAGCTTTTTCTATATGTTCTATTTGGAAAAAAATGAGAATGCATTGAAACAAAACTTGGTGTCATGGGAAGTTTTTTATATCTTACATGAAGTCACAATAAAAATAAATGAATCTAAATTCACATATAACATCAATCCACTATGAATATATATCATCCATAAACAATAACAAACCAAAAGAGGGTTTTTTGGAGTGTTATGCTAGGGTTTGTGTGATGTTGTTGAAACCTATGGTTTTGCACAGTCTAGACCATGGAAGAGGTCGGGGAGGGGGGGGGGGGGGTGTGCGCGAGACGAGCCTCAGCCTCATTCAGTCATTGGAAATAATAAGCAGCCAGGCGCCTCCTTTTTGACTAAGCTAACGATGTATAACACCTTTCACTCGTCCAGACTGAGCAAGTTTGCACAAACTAAGAAACTTCCAAAAGGAATCTCAGAAAACAACAAGATAGCTTCGGGCTTGGCTGCAAAATAAGCTTTAATGTCATTGGAAAGTTTGAAAGCCAGGACTAAACACCCCCAGGTGGGAAGACCCCAAGGAACCTCTTCAAAGACCAATAACAACTGCAAATCCAAAGTAGTAAAGATACCAGTTTTGGGAATCCAGGACCCAAATATGGCAGCATATCGAGATTTTATGCAGGAACATAGAGTCATTTGAAAATTCATGGGCATCTGGCCCACTGAAAAAGCTCTAAATGGGTGTATTTAGTCAAAATGGAGACCTAAGGGAGAAATAATACTACAACTGGGGTCGAAAGGGTTCTTCACGGTCATATTTGACCTCTTAGAAGACAAGGACATAATATTTGAAGGAGGACCATACTTCTTTGACTCAACAAGGTTATACATGCGCTACTGGAAGGAGAACCTCACATCGAAAAAAGAAGGCTTCATGAGAATATCGGTCTAGGTCAGACTTTACTCGTTACCCACTGACTATTGGTCTGGATCCGTGCTTAAAGAGATTGGAGGTGAGATAGGTGAATATATAAAAATTTCAGAAGGAACCAAAAATGGCCATTATGTCTCTTATGCTAGAATATGCGTGTACATGGATGTCTTTGGGGCTTTACTGATTAGGAGTTCATAAATTTTACTCAAAATTCAAAGTTACAGGATTGGGTTGAAACCAGGATGGTTGCGTAGATCTCGTCTTCCTAATTCTGACGCTGCGAACAGTTCGAAAAACCGATGTCGTATGAGGGAAATATCACGTTTTGATCGAAAAGCCAAACAGGTAAAATTGTGACCGTTTGACCAGGGTTGACTGGGATGCACGGTCAGCAAGGTGGAGGTACAGTAAAATAAAAAATAAAAAAAATAAAAAAATAAAAAATCGAAGAATATTCCTTCCTTAGAACCAACTGCAGGTTGACAAGTGTCAGCTTCTTATTGGAAGGTACGTCTTTGGAAGGCTAATCAAGAACTACCACATGGCTAGCCCTGAGGCTGCCACATGGCACTACAACACAGAGTAAAATTTTGTGTGGAGGCCGCAGGAACCGACCACGGGACCTCTCGCATGGCACACACAAGACTCACTGATTGTTCTCCACAATGTTACTTAACCATATAGTTTGCAGGTTTAATTTGAAGTTATATGAGATCACCGTTGGGGGTTAGGAACCGCCGGCGATCCCAACCCACCAGCGGTCCTTGGAGCAGTGTTCACATGGCACATGTTACAATGACAATTGCGCAGTTATGAAACCCGACAGCTAACCCGTCACGTTAAACCATTTTCACAACATATGTCACATGTAAATGTTATCTCCGCGCGGTTATGCAACGGTCTGCGCTAACTCTGACAATTCAATCGCAGTTTAAGACTCCAACTGGAGTTTAATGCAACAGTTCCACTAACTGTTGTGTTAGCCGCGGGGTTTGGGGTTGGCATGTGGCCACCCCAACCACCAACGTTTAATGCCACAGTTTAAAATGGCGAACAGTTTGGAGCGCACCTAAAAATTGGCAGGATTCACTATTTTAACTCCAGATAAGTGGAGTTCTCCACTTTTAGTGGAGTTTTTCTAGGTGTAATTGGGAAAAAGAGTAGGAGACTCAATTTTCGCCCATTCTGAGTGAAGGAAGAGTCATTTTTGACTAATTTTAGCATTATGGAGCCATTGGTGCAGAGAAAACAGCCATTAGAGCACTGTAACTACATGTATTTGCAAAATTTTGAGCATAATGAAAGATGGACATGCCATTGGGAGCTGGACTAGCAGATGTAGCCCGGGAGGGATGAACTGCTTCATCATGCCTGCTGTGTAAATTTCACGTGGTGAATTATTTATATGTTTTACATTGTTGTTCAGTGTTATTTAAGCTTGGTTTATGCTTTTAATTCACCTAAAATCATCTACAATTCATGGAAAAACACCTCAATCCTTAAGCAAACTAATGAATTAATTATGCACATGTTTATAAACTGAAAAGACACTTAGCACAACAAAACTAATACAGTCATTTCAGATCAGATTGGTATCAGAGCTAGAGTTTTTATTCTCTACTGTTGTTTAGTGCAACGAATTGTTTAACTTTTTTCAAGTTTTAGATGCTTACAAGGCTCAAGCTTAAGAGAGGAGAAGGAAAATTGGTGGAAGCAGAAGGGTCTCAAGAAGAGCCAAAGAAAAGGAGAGAAATATTGCCACAATCTCGACCACCTATTTCACCTCCTAAGGAAGTAGAAGCTACATTAAGCATGCCTCAAGAGGAAGGAGAAATCCATGAAGAAGTTGATCCCAAGGAGGAAGAAAGAGTGTTCAGGAAAGCATTTCTCGACATGACTAAGATGGTTAGAATCCTTTATCAAGAAAGGAATGAGAGACTAGAAGGAGAAGGATCTAAACTTCACAAGGATGGAAAAGGATCTTCAAGAGGTCACAATGATGAAGATAAGTCAAAGAAGGGAAATGGACGAAATGGATGCAATGGAGAGCCATCATCCTCACCCTCATCATCAACATCCTCTACTTCTTCTTCAGTACATCAGCCACACAAGTCAAAGAACATTGGTAAAAGTCATTTTTTAAAACTTGATATTAAGTTTGAATTGCCAATGTTTAATGGTGAATTCAATGCAGAAAATCTTGATAATTGGATTAGGCAATTGTAAGTCTATTTTGAGAATCCAGAACCTTCAAGATGATGATACCAAAATCCAATTAGCCTCATTGAGAATGGAAGGTGCAACACTTGTTTGGTGGGAAGCCAAGACAAAGGAGGAGATCAAGAAACATGGTAATATTATTCTATCATGGTCAGAATAAATTACTGCTATAAAACAATAGTTTTATCCATTAGCTCATATGCAGAAAGCCATAATGAACTGGAAAAACTTTAGGCAATTTAAGGGACAAAATGTGCAAGAATACACTTGAGAATTTAGGAGAAGAGCTCTCTTATTAGGTGTATATTTGCAGAGCCAAGCTACTTTGCTCAAGTACATAGGAGGCTTACATAGCTACCTTAAACACACTATTCTCATGTTTAACCCCACCAGTCTAGATGAAGTATGAGTTCGGGCCACACATCTAGAAGCTAGAGGGAAGAACATTTATGAAGAGGGTAGAAAGAAACCTTTTAAGGGTAAAGCCAAATAAAAGACCTCAAGAGGTAAAAACAAAAAGAATGCATCTGTTAAGAAAGAGGGAGAAAAAGTGGTTTGTAAACATTTTTCAAAAGAAGGCCACGATGAAACTCATTGTTGGAAATTACATCCTGAAATGAGGCCAAAGAACCCAATAACAAAGTGAAACAAAAAATTGTAGCTACCACTCAACATGATTTAGGATCTGATTCAGGTGATTAATCTAAGATTACAACCATGGGATTGAAGAACATGAAGGAAAAATAAATTGAAAATAAACCCAGTACCAGTACATCAAACTGTCACATAAACACTCCAAATGAAGAAGAAAGAATAGAACTATTTCATGTGAGGGTCATATCCAAACATACCAAGATTGACACATTGTTTGACAGTGGGTCACAAGAAAACTTAATCTCAGAAGACTTGATCAAGAAACTTAACCTTGAGACCATACCACATCCAAAACCATATCAATTAGGTTGGATTTGTAAGGATCAAAATTTACAGGTTTCAAAGAAATGCATATTGCAGGTTGCAATCACTGCAAATTTTGTTGACACAGTTGAATTAGATGTGGTTCCACTTGACATAACAGGTATTGTGTTGGGGATTCCTTATTTTTATGACAAGAAAGTGATCTTCTATCGCCATGAGAACAAATATCATTTATTCAAATATGGGAAGGAGTCCATTGTTAGAGCACATCGTAAGAAGACAAATATTGCTATGGTAAATGCTGGACAGGTAAAGAGGCTGGTAAATTCAAGTAAGAATTTTGTTCTTCTTATGATTAAGCCTAAAGCTGATGTTAATCATGAATCATTTGAGGGATGTGATCCTAAGTTGAAATCAGATTTATATGATGTAGTTAATGCACATCATGAGATGTTTCAGGAGCAGACATGATTGCCTCCAAAAAGAGAGATTCAACATGAGATTCAGTTGCAACAAGATTGTCCTCTTCCAAACATCAGTATGTATCACATGTCAATAATGGAGAATGCTGAAATAAAGATGCAAATCAAAGAGATGTTGAATAAAGTAATCATAAGGCCAAGCACCTCGCCAAGCGGTTCACCCATAGTCTTGATACCAAAGAAAGATGGGACTTGGCGCATGTGTGTAGATTTTCGAGCTTTGAGCAAGATTACGGTAAAGAATCGATACCCACTCCCAAGAATAGATGATTTTCTTGATCAGTTGAAAAAATAATTTTTTTTCATTAAGTTTGATTTACGAAGTGGATATCATCAATTAAGAATTGCAGAAAGTGACATATGGAAAACTGCATTCAAAACCAAACAAGGACTCTTTGAGTGGTTAATTATGCCATTTGGTTTTTGTAATGCACCGATAACTTTCATGCATGTTATGGATAGTGTTTTGCGTCCATTCCTTGATGAATTTGTGTTTGTGTACTTAGATGACATATTAATTTTCAGCAAAACAAGAGAAGATCATGTCTTTCATGTGAATAGAGTGCTTGATATTTTTAAGAAAGAGAAATTGTTTCTTAAGATGTCAAAGTGTGAGTTTTGAAATACTTCTTTGGTCTATTTGGGACATATTGTAGGAGGAGGAGAATTGAGGATTGATCCTTCTAAAGTGGAAGCCATTGTGAATTGGACCACACCCAAAATAGTAAGCGAGGTAAGAAGTTTCTTAGGTGCAGCTCAATATTGGAGAAAGTTTATTGCTAACTTTTCTTCCATCACAGCTACTATGCATGCAGTGAAAAGTGTGAAGAAAGGCTTCCAATGGGGAGGAAAACAACAATAAGCTTTCAAAGCTTTAAAAGACAAGATCAGTTCAGCTCCAGTCCTTTCATTACCAAATTTGAGACAGCCATTCGAGATTCAAACCGATGCTAGTGATTATGCCAAGGGCGCAGTTCTTTTGCAGCACGGTAAGCCTATCGCTTTTCATTCTGAAACATTTAATGGTTTTGTGACTAATTATCCTACATATGAAAAAATAACTATATGCATTGGTACAAAGTGTCAAGAAGTGGAAACACTACTTGATGGGTAAAGAGACTATTGTGCATATCGATCACCAACCATTACGGTACTTGCAGTCACAAACAAAATTACAATAATCAAGACATTTCAGGTGGATGGGATTTATTCAAAAGTTTCACTTGGTTATAAGGTACAAGAAAGGTATTTTCAATAAAGTTGCAGATATGCTTTCAAGACCAATCATTGGTGCATCTACTTTACTCAAAAATGATTTTGTTGTACATGAGAGTTACATAGAACAATATGCACATGACATTGATTTTCAAGATGTGTATGCTAGTTTGAGTGAAGGGAATCAAGTTGAAGAAAAAGATTATTAGATGCATAATAATTTGTTGTTTCATTTGGGCAAGATGTGTATTCCACAAGGAGAGAGGCTAAGTGTCATGAGAGAAGCTCATTCATCTCTTATTGTTGGACACTTTGGGGTAAGAAAAATAGTGGCACATCTACATAGGACATAATATTTGAAGGAGGACCATACTTCTTCAACTCAGCAGGGCTATACATGCGCTACTGGAAGGAAAAACTCACACCGGAAAAAGAAGAATTCATGAGAATACCGGTGTAGGTTAGAATTTACTCGTTACCCACTGACTATTAGTCTGCATCTGTGCTTAAAGGGATTGGAGATGAGATAGGTGAATATATAAAAATGTCAGAAGGAACCAGGAATGGCCATTATGTCTCTTAAGCCAGAATATGCGTGTACATGGACATCTTTGGGGTTTTACTGAATAGGAGTTCATAATTTTTTCTTAAAATTCAGAGTTATAGGATTGGGTTGAAGCCAGGATAGTTGCGTAGATCTCATCTTCCTGATTTCGGCACCGCAAACGGTTCGAAAAACCAATGTCGTATGAGAGAGATATTGCGTTCTGATTGAAAAGACAAACAGGTAAAATTGCGATAGTTTGACCAGGGTTGACAGGGCTTCACAGTCATCAAGGTGGAGGCACAGTTAGAAAAAAAAGAATATTCCCAAAGAACATTCCTTCCTCAGAACCAACCGCAGGTTGATAAGTGTCAGCTTCTTATTGGAAGGTACGAGTTTGGAAGGTCAATCAGGAACTGCCACATGGATAACCCTGAGGCCGCCACATGGCCCTGCAACACAGAGTAAAATTTTGTGTGGAGGCCACAAGAATTGACCGCGAGACCTCCCGCCTGGCACGTACAAGACTTATCGACTGTTCTCCGTAATGTTACTTAACCATACAATTTGTGGGTTTAATTTAAAGTTATATGAGATCACTGTTGGGGGTTGGGAACCACCGGTGGTCTCAACCCGCCAGCAGTCCTCGGAGGAGTGTTCACATGGCACATGTTACAAAGAAAACTATGAAATTATGAAACCCGACAGCTAACCCATCACGTTAAGCCGCTTCCACAAAATATGTCACATGGCGATGTTATCTCCGCACGGTTATGCAATGGTCTGCGCTAACTCTGATAGTTCAACAATAGTTTAAGACTCCAAACGGAGTTTAATGTGACGGTTCCGCTAACTATTGTGTTAGCCGTGGGGTTTGGGGTTGGCATGTGGCCACCCTAACCACCAACGTTTAATGCCACAGTTTAAAACAACGGACAATTTGGAGCGCGGCTAAAAATTGGCGGGATTCACTATTTTATCTCTAGATAAGTGGAGTTCTCCATGGTTAGTGGAGTTTTTCTAGGTGTAACTGGGCAAAAGAGTAGGAGACTCAATTTTCACCCATTCTAAGTTAATGAAGAGTCACTTTTGACTAATTGGAGCATTCTAGAGCCATTGGTGTAGAGAAAACAACCATTAGAGCACTGTAACTACATGTATTTGCAAAATTTTGAGCATAATGAAAGATGGACATGCCTTTGGGAGCTGGACTAGCAGATGTAGCCTAGGAGGGGTGAACTGCTTCATCATGCCTGCTGTGTAAATTTCATGTGGTGAATTATTTCTCTATTGTACACTGCTATTCAGTGTTATTTAAGCTTGTTTTATGCTTCTAATTCACCTAAAATCATCTACAATTCATGGACAAACACCTCAATCCTTAAGCAAACTAATGAACTAATTATGCACATGTTTATAAACTGAAAAGACACTTAGCACAACAAAACTAATATAGTCATTTCAGATCATTTACCGAAAGCAATAAAGTTGGTCTTCAGAGATGAAACTTGGCTTCAGAATATTGACTATGAACACATACCATTCCATTGCAGAAAATTCCACGAGCATGGACATATATGCAAAGAATTCCCTTTGAACAAAGCACAATAGAGTACCTCCCCAGCTCAAAAAAAGATAGAGGAACAAGTTTTCACCAAGGTTGGACCAAAAAATAGAAATAACAGGAAGAAGCGGAGCAAAAAAGGGCACAAACAAGCAGCCAAAAAAAACAGATTTGAAATACTACAAGAAGAGCAAGAAGCAACAACTATAGGGGAAAAATGAGGAAGACAATCCAAAAATCATTCAAAACCAAAATATTCACTATGAAGACCAAACGGGGCAATTCGAGCATCGATAAGCTGAAGAAGAACACAATACCGAGGACACATATTTGGAACCAACAATAATAGAAACCACACCATAGGACCGTGCAAATATCGAAAGCCTTGGAGGAGTTGGATTTAAACTCAATCGCTGAAGAATGGGAAAAGAGTGTTCTAACATAAATTCCTAAGGAGCAAATTCAAAAAATAGAGGGAGACTCACATGCTATAAGAAGAACTAAAACAAAGCATGATCATGAAAGTTCTAGATGACATAACTCACAAGGGAATCCTGACAAACATGGCAGTTTATCAGTACAACACGAAAGGGTCGGGCAGGGAAAGGGGAAGGAAAACCACAAGTCAGTTACTCCAAGAACTATGATCAAGACTGATCAATGAAGGCAAGGTAAGAGCTCTAAATCTAACCTCCCATCCATTTATATGAATTTCATCTCTTGGAATATAAGAGGCCTAAATGGTCTAGGGAATAAAAGAATCCTGAAGCATAGATTCAACACCAACAAGCTAGACATAGTTCTCATTCAAGAGGCCAAGCTCAACATGGAGAAACTCTACACTCTACAAAAATATTGTTTCAAATTTTTTAGATATATAGCTAACTCGACCTTTGGGGTAGGGGAAGGGCAACTGACCGTGTGGAAAAGCTCATTGTTGGAACTAGTCTCTTCGGTTGCAACAAGATGCTTAATGACCACGGTTCTAAAAATCATTGGTTTGAATGAAAGTATATGTGTAACAAACATATATGCCCCCCAAAGGGCTATGGAAAGAATTCAAATGATGAAATCGGTTTCAACTATCATCGAATCCATCCCCTTGCCATTCAAAATTATTGCAGGGGACTTCAACATGATTATGAACCTAAATGAAAAAAGAGGAGGACTCTGAAAATTGGATAGGGATTCATAACTCTTTCAAGAAACCTTAGATAAGTTGGGTCTGATAGGCATTCCAACTGGGAATGACACCTTTACATGGAGTAATAGAAGGGAAGGAGAAAGGAAGATAACATCAATATTGGACCGCTTTATAATTTCAGAAAATATATTCTTGACCTACTTGGAAACGAATGCCAGAATCCCACCTCAAATGGGCTCTGACCATTGGCCCATTTCTCCGTATTTCCAAATCTCCACAGGCCCTTAAAATTGGCCTTTTCGATTTGAAAACTTCTGGTTTGAGCACCCTAACTTCACTGCATGCCTTAAATATTGGAGGGAAGGCTTACCATCACAAGAAAATACACAAATGTTTCAATTTCAACAAAAGCTAACACTAGTAAAAAATGATGAAATTAGTGACTAGGTGACTAAAAAAGTTAGTCACTACAATTATTTAAAGTGAATTACTACTAAAATTGAGCAACTTTAAGTGACCGAACTAAAAATGACTAGATTAAACGACTAATTTAGTCTAGGGATAAAATATACGACTAGATAAGAAATGACCCAACTAAAAATTACTAACTTAAATGACTAATTTAGTCCAAGACTAAAATATACGACTAGATAATAAGTGACTAAATAAAAAAGTATTAACGTAAATTGCTACTATAGTCCAAGAATACAAATATGACCAAATAAAAAGTACAAAAAGTATATGAATTAGTCGTTTACACTAGTAATTTAATTGTGTCACTTCAGAAATGAAAAATCGCAATTTTGATATTGAAGTGTTACATTTCACTAAATTTTAACACTGCAGATGGATTCAAAGACTCCATGGTCTCTGAATCAAATTGTAGCATTAATATTTAGAGATAAAAGGTTCTCTAAATCCATATAGTGTTAAAATTTAGGTAAATGAATTCAATGGCCCCTTAGAAGAGTCTATGAATCCATTTAGAATGCTATAATTATAATAGTTTTATACACTATATAATTTTTTTTTTTGTTTTTCAATTTGTTTGTGATCCTCCAGGCTTGACATGTGGCTTGAAAAGCCGCGACCCAAGGGAATCTAATTAGCCGTCAAAGTCACCCGGGGATCGCACCTGGCTTGGGCCACACCATCCCTGAGCTGACTGGATTTTTTAGCATGTCTCCTTCCCCTAGCACAAGACACAACCACCCCCCGTGAGGTTTGATCTTGGGTCACCTTGCTGACGAGGCCCATCCTCAATTGGTTGTGCTAGTGAGACTTGACATTATACTATATATATAATATTACAATATATAATAGTTGTATTACCCTTTTACCATATTATTATTATTATTATTATCCAATTTTAAGGTAACGACCAAGCCAGACTCCAAATTGGTGTATGAGACCCCTTGTTTGTGGAACAAGGGACCCACCTCTCGGCAGCGATTTGACTACTAAGTCTACGAAGAAATACATACTTTACCCCCTCTGGTTTTAAACATGTGACCTCTTAATAGGAAACACACGCTCTTAACCATTATACCACCTCAAACTATATAGTTATTTATAAAATATAATAATTTTATACTAATCCTTCTTCTCCTTCTATTGTACCATTGGTTTATTACACTATATAATAGTTTATAATATATAATAGTTTCATTCATTGGTAATGTAAAGAGATTTGGATATATGAGATTAGCACGTAGTTGTACTAACTTTCGAACTTTGGTTTGGCCATACGTGGGAATATCCAATTTGGTGTGTTCAGAGTATTACTATCACAAATGCGCAAATAATCAAACACCGGTGTTTCGATCTTTGGTTGTTTGGTAGGAGATTTAGGAGGGCCATTCTTAATAATGGATTGGCAATAATGGAAATACAAAGTAGGGCTGGTGGATTGGCAATACCGGCAATACAGAGCAGGGCTAGTGCTGATTGGCGTTGTGGTTTTCACATGGGTTACCTTTGCCGAAGTTACTCAGGTATGTACTACTCGAACTTGACCACCAGAAAAGGATTTTGTGTGTAATTTTCTTCATTACAAAACATCAGGTAGGTTGTATAAAGAGTTATGAATTTTTTATGAAGAATAAATTGAATTAAAGGGAAAATTATCTACCTTCCCTGCCCTGAATGTACATCCTACGATGGGGACTCGCCCCACAACCATTAGATGTGCACTCTGTTCTGCGCTCATTTGTTTTTATTCCTTAAAAATCCCCAGCAAGCAGATGAGAGAAAAAACTATTGCTACTCTAATTGTTAACAACAACGCATGCTCTTGATGGTCATACACTGGAGCCTGCAGTGGCAACTAGTTCTAATTGATGTAGTTTCCACATGCTATTGCGGGTCAATCCGATTAAACAAGAGATTTTACAGGTTATGCATTTTTTCAGCATGTGATTCATATTGGACTTTTCATGAGACGAAATAATAATTTCGATTCTGAAGTGATTGTGGAGATCTGAGCAACCAAGGGATAGGCCCAATGTCAATTGGTATGCATGCAACCAAGTTCTATTACAGCAGTGTACAAAGCTCGGTGTAATCATTTTTGTCTATGTCGTAGACATGTGAGCTCTCATAAAACTCTGTAAAAGCTACGATGCATTCTTTTGAGTTTGGTTCTTTGACAATATGATCTGGGTCAGACGTTCTTGCACAAAAGAAATTAAATGGAGGTTTATGTTTAATTATAAATGGTCATAAGTACTTTGAGATTTTCCAACATAGAAGACTGAGGAGTTTTTTTTTTTTTTGAGTTGACAAGGTTCAGGGTTCAAGTACATGTTACCTTCTTGCAATTCAGTGTGTGATTTTTGATTTGATTGGGATCTTGGTTGAAGGTTCAAACCTTTTGTGTGCCTTTATAGATGGGAGGATGTATCATTTTATTGAGCCATCCAAAACTAGCATCAGATAGTCATTGCCCCTACAAGTTGTCAACATCCATTGAAATTGACTCTCATGGTCTACTTAGGATCGGAAGTAGAGTATACTTTCCCAATTTCTATTTTTTTGGATTTGAAATTCTATGAAGGGAACAATTTCTTATGAATTTATTATCAACACTATCAATTCGATTTCTAGTGGTCATGGAAGGTAATGTGCTAGTTTACTTATTCTTCCTTTTCAACACTTAATTGAAATGTAAATAACGGGACCACTTAATGTGGTGTGCATTCTTGATCTTGCTTAATGTTCAAAGGATTGGTGATACTTGTGATTGCTATGAATGACGATCTCTTTTCCACTCAAACAATGTCTACAATGATGTGTTGTTTGAATCAATGTGTACATATCTTGGTCATATATTATGTAATTAAGAATGATTGAAAAGTTATTGGAGTGGTGTGCAACTCATCTTCATGTTGCATCAATTATGTACCCATGGCATTTTGACAATAATCCATGTTGATATTGAGGGCTTGCTGAAAGTGATTTAAGGAAAGAATAGTAGTAGTCACAACTTGACACTTGATCTCTTTGAACAATATTTGTTGTGAATTGCCCTAACTAAAATTGAATTGGTCATTTTAGTACATTAAGAGGGTGCATGACATTAGAAAACTACATAAGAAATATCTTTAGATAATTTTCCATTTCCATGAAGCTTTGTAGGTTGTGAATGTTCTTTAGTAGCGGTCAATTAGCAATAGCTGAAATCTTTTTTAGAGCAATGTTGAAGCAATCTCGGTTCTTGCAAAATCTAATATACACTAGTTTTGTATGATTGAATGTATGTTGCTTTGTATTGATTAATTCCTTTTCTAGTCATAATACTAATAATATTTGATGAAAGTGTTTCAAATGGTACTCCCAATTTTTACTAAAAGCTAGTATGTTATTCAAGTACACAATCACAAAATAGTTAAGATACAATGTGAGTACTTTGTTCAATATCCTTGTGAATGTCATAGGGGCACAAATTATATCGAATGACTTCACCAATCATTGAAAAAATCCTTGTCGTGGCTCAAAAGTTTTCTTTCATATATCTTCGAGCTTGATACATATTTAGTTGTATCCAAACTTTAGGTTAATGTTACTAATATAATTACCTTCATGAATGTAATTGATTAGGTTCTTGGTGCATGACAATGAATACCATTTCTTGATGGTGTTTCTATTCAACGGAGAATAATACATTCTCCATGTGTCCTCCTTCTTTGGAAATAAAAAATAACAGATCCACAAAGCAATGAGTTAGTTCATATTTGGCCATTATTTATTAAGTCCTGTATCTACCTCTTAATCTCCTAGTTTTCCAACAATATATCCCTGCACAATGACTCATTCAATAGCACACAAACTTGTTGCAACTCATTGATGTGTTGGACTGCATGGCTTGGAGGCATCGTGTGTAGTTCCCATAACATCTTGAAATAGTGCTACAATAACTTGTCCAACTTCTTTTGTTCTTATAACTTCTCATTTGTGCTGGATATGCATGCAAAAAGGCTTTGGGTATTGTTGTTGGTTGACCACTAGAGAGTGGAACTATCCTATGCTCACAAGGCTATTAAAGAAAATTTTATTGAAGATTTTTATTAGCCTCTAGCCTTTAGTGGTTGAATTAACACCAAGGGAGTTGGATATTTTTTGTGTGGTCATTGAATATTTTTGGCCTTTTTTGACTAGTCTTTGTTTAGGAATTGACAACAGACTATCTCAATCCTAGAGATATGAATAGTTGAATATTATATCACAGAAATCTAATGAAACAACATTAAACGTCATCTACATTATCTATCGAGATGGGGAACTTCATCCACTTTTACATGCACATTCAGAAAGTACTTTTTCTTGCTAAGCAAAACCAAGCGGTAGGGTTAAGTATGCATGATTGGACATAAATTATACTTCTTTAGCACTGCTTTTGATATGATGTCTCATTGGTTTCCAGTGTTAAAAACTAAAGTCACAAGATCCTTCTCGAGTTGGATATTAATGGAGAATAGTTTCCAATTCTTTGTATAACTAGGATGTACAATTGCCATCAAAGAGATGCAATCCATCACACTGTTAGATATTGATATCTATTTCACTCCTTAATTTATCATGATCAACCTTTGATGCTTCTCTATAATGTAGTGTCCAACATCCATCTTTGGAATGTCCATTGCACTTATCGATAGTGATAAAAGGGAAAATTTGTCTTCCTTAATGTGGTGTTGGTATTTTGCTACAAAATGTTGTTGAATGGCTTGATGGTCATACCATCTTTTGCAATGGTCATCTTTCCTTAATTGGAATTAGTGGCAAAAAGATTATTAATATTCCTCCAATTTTTTGTAGCCTCTACTAACCTAGCTTTTTGATAGGCATATGCAAGAATGCAAATGTCGTGTGTTGTGTAACCAACTCAAAAAGAGAAGAAAAGAGATATAAACGCCTTAGAAATGAGCCACTTCGAGGGGGAAACCTCCAATACATTACATAAATGAACAATTCTTGGATGATACCATTTACAAAACCTCCTTTCTATATATAGGAGTCCATGGGGCCATAATGTAATCCTAGTGGGCCACGATGTAATCCTAGCCGACCTAACAATAATAATTTAAGGGCACAATAATAATAAAATGGGGGTTATAAGGGTACAATAATAACAATAAGGGGGTTACACTAACAACAATAAGGGACTATACTAGTAATATAGGGACCTAACATGCCCCTCTA
This sequence comes from Pinus albicaulis, assembly GCA_034641835.2. Taxonomy (NCBI): domain Eukaryota; kingdom Viridiplantae; phylum Streptophyta; class Pinopsida; order Pinales; family Pinaceae; genus Pinus; species Pinus albicaulis. The sequence continues at coordinate 282,207,655 of CM076576.1, read as the reverse complement.
CTTCAAAAAAGTGTTGTCCTCAACACTTGAGTAGCTCTGGGTGCTTCTGTATAAAATTCTCATCCTCCCATGTAGAATCTTCAGTGGGTAAGTTCTTCCACTTGATGAGATACTCTGAAATTGATCGATTCGGTAGTTGTCGAGTTCTTTTTTCTATGACTGCTTCAGGTTCCAATATGATCTTCCCTTCCCCATCAAGTTCTGGCAATACTGTTTGAACTGGAAGATTTTCACCTATAACCTTCTTTAAGCATGAAACATGGGAAACTGGATGTACTCGCGAAGAAGCAGGAAGCTCCAATTTGTATGCCATAGTACCAATCTTTTGCAACACCTTGTAAGGACCATAGTACTTTGGCGATAATTTATTATCCTTCTTAGCTTGCTTGAGGGACATTTGTTTGTATAGTTGTAGCCGTAAAAATACCCAATCTCCTACATCAAAACTTCTCTCGCTGCGATGTTGATCTGCCTGTTGTTTCATTCGATTTTGTGCCAAATTCGGGTTATCCTTTAAGAGTTGGAGAACTTCTTGCTGATGCTCGATGTGATCTTCCACTGCTTGAACCTTCGAATTTTCCCTTAAAGATGATGTGATGGATGGTGGATGATATCCATAAAGTGCCATAAATGGGGTCATTTTCGCTGCAGTATGGAAGGAAGTGTTATACCACCATTCAGCAAGAGGTAACCACTTGACCCATTGTGTTTGTTTATCAGATACAAAACAACGAAGATATCCTTCAAACATTTATTTACGATCTCAGTTTGACCATCAGATTGAGAATGATAAGATGAGCTATGAGCTAATTGAGTACCCAAACAAGAAAATAACTCCGTCCAAAAATTTCCAGTAAAAATGGGATCTCTGTCGCTCACAATAACCCTTGGGCTTCCATGTAGCTTTTGAATTCTATCATAAATGTAGTAGCAACTGTACTTGCTTTAAATGGATGAGATAATGCACAAAAGTGTGCATACTTGGTAAGTCTATCAACTACCACCATGATGACACTCTTTCCTTCGGACTTAGGTAAACCTGTGATAAAATCCATTGAAATCTCCTCCCAAAATTGACTTGGAATGGATAAAGGTTGTAGAAGTCCCAGGGTCTTAATTGTCTCAACTTTATTCTGCTGGCAAACCAAACATTCCGCCACAAACTTTTGAATATCAGATTTAAGGCCATCCCAAAAAAATTCTTTCTTCACCCTGTGGTAAGTTTTTAAAAATCCTGAGTGTCCTCCTAAAGGAGAAGTGTGCAATTCGAGAAGAATCTTTTGTTTTATTTGGGAATTCTTACAAAGATATAAGCGATCTTTGTACCATAAGGAATCATTTTTCCAACTAAATGTATCAGATGTACTAGGATCTTGCTGCAACTTTTGAGTGAGTATCCATACATCTTTGTCCTTCTTCCATTCATCTCTTGCTTCAGTTATCCAATATGGTTGGATAATAGAAACGGCACAAAGCAATGCTTCCACCTCTTCATTCTTTCTTGAGAGTGCATCTGCAACAACATTAAGCTTTCCTTTTTTGTAGATTATTTCAAAGTCATAACCCAACATCTTTGTGACCCATTTTCGCTGCTCTTCTGAAGATAGTCTTTGTTCCAAAAAGTGTTTAATACTATCATGATCAGTTTTTACCTTGAAGTGTCTTCCCATTAGGTAAGTTCTCCATTTCTTTAGTGCATGCAGTATTGCTAACATTTCCTTCTCATAAATAGGTTTCTGTAAATACTTTCCTTTGGTTGGACGACTTTCAAAAGCAATGGGTCTTCCTTCTTGCATTAAAACATCACCAATTCCATTTCCTGAGGCATCACATTCCACAATAAAGGTTTTTGTGAAGTCTGGCGTAGCTAAGACTGGTGCTAGGCACATTGCCTCTTTAAGACGTTCAAAGGCCTTAGTTGCTTCAGGAGTCCATGAAAATGCATCTTTCTTCAATAATGTCGTTAGAGGTGCTGCTATTCTCCCATAATTCTTAACAAACTTGCGGTAATACCCTGTTAACCCGAGAAATCCTCGCAACTGCTTTATGGTTGTGGGAAATTTCCATTCCTTAATGGCTTTAATTTTGTTAGGGTCCACTTTAACCCCCTCGTGAGATACAATATGACCCAGATATTCCACCTCTTGTACTCCAAAGAAAAATTTGGAATTTTTTGCATATAATTGTTTCTCCTGCAATAGTTTGAGCACCCTGTCAACATGTTCAACATGATCCTTCCAAGACCTGTTGTAGATTAGTATATCATCAAAAAATACTAGCACAAATTTTCTAAGGAAGGGTTTGAAGATGGAATTCATCAACCCTTGAAATGTAGAAGGTGCATTGGTAAGGCCAAAAGGCATGACCAAAAATTCATAATGACCCTCATGAGTTGAAATGTTGTTTTTAGAATATCTTCAGTCTTCATTCTAATTTGATGATATCCTGAACAAAGATCCAACTTGGTAAAATAAATTGCTCCATGTAATTCATCCAATAATTCATCAATCACGGGAATGGGAAATTTGTCTTTAATGGTGAGCTTATTGAGCTCCCTATAATCTGGACACATTCGCCATGATTCATCCTTCTTGTGTACCAATACTACAGGAGCAGAGAAAGAACTTTGACTAGGTTGAATTATACCCGCCTCTAACATTTCTGCAATCATACGTTCAATTTAGCTCTTTTGGAAGTAAGGATATCTATAAGGCCTGATGTTTGGAGGAACACTTCCTGGAATCAAATGAATAGCATGATCATGATCACGAATAGGTGGGATTCCTTTGGGAGTTTCAAACACCTTGGAATGATTGTCCAAGACTTGTTGGAGATCTGCTGAAATAGATGATTTTGATGTCGGAACTTCTAGTGAGCATAATTGTGCAATTACGCCTCGTTGTTCTTTCTTTAGAAGCTTTGTCATGACATTAGAGCTTATTATCCTTCACGGCTTCCCTTCAATACCCCGTAATTCGACTTCCTTTCCTTCTGAAAAAAATTTCAAGAAAAGTTCTTGAAAATTAAAAGCTACCGTCCCAAAGATTGTAACCATTGTACTCCTAGTACAACATTAGCACCTCCCATAGGAATGGAAAGCATTGGAATATTCAATACATATTCCCCCATGGTTAGCTTGATATTATGGCATTTCCTGGAGCAATTTATAGTTCCTCAATTTGCAACCATCACTTGACATTCTGGTGCTGGGTATAGGAAACAATTTAATTCCTTGGCTACCTTATAATGAATAAAATTATGGGTGCTACATGAATCAATCAACACTATTACCCTTTTCTTCTTTATATGTCCTTCTATCTTGAGAGTTTGAGGAGTGGTAATTCCTGCCAGTGCATTACACGATATGGTCGGATTCATTTCTTCCTCTTCTAGGGGTGGTTCTTGGTGTATATCGTCTTCTTGTTCATTTTCTTCTTCTTCTTCACAATCTATGTAAAATAATTTCTTCTCAGCACACTTATGACCTTTAGTGTATTTGCTATCACAACTGTAGCAAAGCCCTTTTGCTCTTTTTTCTTCTAATTTTTGTGGTGTCAACCTTGTAGGTTGTGGAAATCTAGGCATAGCAACACTTCCTTCTTTATAGAATTGAGTGGTAGGCTTCCTTGTCGCCATAATTTTACATTCAACTTTTCTTGCCAACCTGAATGCCTTCTCCAATGAATCAGGTTTCAAAACGCGAACTTCATGTTGGATGTTATCCTTTAAAGTGCCTAGGAAGAGATCAATCCTGTGTTCCTCTGTAAGATCAGTTACCCTTATATTCAATTTTTGGAAGTCCTCAATGTGCTGCCCCACTAAACCCTTTTGTTTGAGATTTATCAATTGGGTAAAGAAGGTGTTGCTCTTTGTATCCTCATAATGTGCTATCATTTCCTCCGTAAAAATTTACCAAGTGAAAATTTTTTTACGGGAGCAAAGCCATTGATACCATACAAATGTATTTTGTTCTAAATGTAAAGTTGCAATGCGTACCTTTTGCGTGTTTTGCACGTTATGGAGATCAAAATATTGCTCCATCTGTAGTATCCATGTTACAGGATCCTTTCTATCAAACTTCCTCATATCCATTTTTGGAATATGGTGGTTCTTTCCGCCAACATTCGAGTTTATGGAATCATGATTAACATTTATTTTTTTCTCATCAGGAGGTTCTTCTCCTATATTTCCGCCATTAGGAATCATTTCTGGTTTTAAGCTTGTCATCAAGCCTTCCATGTATGCTTTTAGATCATTCTTCATGTCATCCATCTTAGCCTCCATGCCGACTTCCATGCCATCCATCTTAGCTTCCAAACCATTCATCTTAGTTTCCACGCCTTTCTTCAAAACTTCCATTTCTTTTTTTGTTGTTCTTTGCGAGAGCGAAATTTGTTGCATTTGCTCTTGTAATTTTGACATGTCATGTTGCCATTCTTCATCTTCATGAGTAATAGTAGAGCCTTCTAAAGGCTTAATGGGTGTTGAGTTCTTTTTAGGGGCCATTTCAGACTCCAATATTGATATCTATTCTACAATAGGCCTTTGCAATCAATTCAACTTGATTCTTCAAACAAGACTTATGCAATTCGGGAAAAAAATACACACCTTTTACTAGCTTTGAGGAGCTCGATATTGAAATTGTATTATCTCTGTGCTTGAAAATCTTCGATATCTAAAATTCAGCCCTGTAGTAGCCCTCTGAATCTTCTTTCAAATGCCACAGGTCTGACCTGATTTTGATGCTCCAAGACAAAGTTGTGTCCAATCTCCCACAATGACCTAATTCTGGACTGGTTCAGTAGAGCGAACTTGTACGACTTGCCACGTATCACTGTTTTGTCCTTTGTCTCTGAAATTGATAGCGAAGAAACTACAGGCTGTGTACTTGTGACCACTTTTGACGGAACTCCAATCCAATCTTCAGAGAGAGCGTTATTGAACTTTTCCCACGATCACCTCTTTGAGATGAAATTCAGGAGCCTGAAAAAGCACTACCTTCCACAGATCATATCTCCAAAAATATTGCGAACCAAGTTCTGAAATTTTTTGACGAATTTCCTCAGGCTTTCAGCTTCGCACCATATGAATTTCAGACTCTGACCCTTCGTACAAAAAAAATTATAGCGCAATTCCACGATGACACGTTTATGAGCTGAAAAAATACCTAACTTCCACAGATGATATCTCCGAAAATATTGCGAACCAAGCTCTAAAATTTTTAGAAACTATTCCTCAGGATTTCAGCTTCTCACCCTAAAAATTTCAGCTTCTGAAACTTCGTAGAAAAAAGTTATAGCGAAAATGCCACGATGACCTGTTTGGAGCAGCGAAACCCTAGATTCCGAAGATCTGATACCAAATGTTGTGTAACCAGCTCCAAAAATAGAAGAAAAGAGATATCAACGCCTTAGAAATAAGCCACTTCCGAGGGGTAACCTCCAATACATTACATAAATGAACAATTCTTGGATGATACAATTTACAAAACCTCCTTTCTATATATAGGAGTCCATGGGGCCATAATGTAATCCTAGTGGGCCACAATGTAATCCTAGCCAAACTAACAATAATAATTTAAGGGCACAATAATAACAAAATGGGGGTTACAAGGGTACAATAATAACAATAAGGGGTTTACACTAACAATAATAAGGGGCTATACTAGTGATATAGGGACCTAACATCGTGCATCTCAAAATTCGTCTAAATTGGTGCAATTAGTCCACCAATGGCCTTGGTTGCTAGTTTTTCTTTCTGGTCCATCACATTTTGCTAAATTGTATAGTAGTTGGAATTCTGGATGTTGGAATTTACTATTTGGTTGGACTTGTATTTCCTCTATTGGTGTTGCACGATATGATAATCAATAGGATTAATTTATTCTTGGTAGTGTGATGTTGAATTTATTCCATGTCATGGTTTATGCGGCATTGAGGTTCACTCTGTTATCACTTAAATTCTCACATAACAAAGCTTCTTTGTGCACATTGCATGAATAAATTTGAAAAGGAAACTGTAAAGCTTCACACGTGAATTATTGTACTTCATAAAAGGAATCCAACTAACACATCCAATTGTCCAATTGCAAGAAGTCCATCTGATCATCATGGGATGAAATCTCCACATTCATTCCCACTTTGAGAGAGTAACCCAGATTCATTAGCGAGCCTCCTCCAATACTACTTGATTTTGAGTTTGAAATTACTTCTAAAGGGTTTCTAGTGGATAGAAGCCTGTAAAGTTTCAACACATGAGGTTAAATTTTGCAGCAAACGGGTGATATTAGTTAGCATCCAATCCATAGACTCAATCTTCATATTCATATTGGGAAACATTGTCTTTGACTCTTGAGTAGTTCAATGCGACTGCATTTCCTCCTCCATTTACTTCGTTCTTTGAGAATGAGTCTTTTCCATAAACTATGTATAATATTTAGCGACTTCTTGCAAAAAAATTCTCTGATACCAAATTTATTCCAATTCCATGCTACCAGAAGCTGCACATCCACAATAATTACAATGAATAAATCTTATATACATAGTCCCTAAAAAGTGGTGCAACAATTACTTAAGAAATACAAACAAATAAAATGATTTCAAGAAATGAGATGATAAATTGGGCAGTGGCTCAACTAGTAATTATCATTTAAAGAATAAGCTTGTACAATATTATATGAATAACATGAAGCTTTACATCAACACTAAATATCCAATAGCCTACTAATTGTATGAATCCAACTTAACCCTTTTACTATTAGAAATTGTGGTATAAATATTACAGCCCAAGGGAAGGTGAAGTATTTCATGTCCCTGAAGTTCATATCCAATAGAACATTATTGTACAGGTGTTGGGAAGATGAAGAGATAGAGAAGAAGATGGCAATCCTTAATGATTTTTGGGTTTCCATGTGTAACCATTAGATGACCTGCTCGTCCACTTCAGTCTGCCCATTGCGAATTGAACTAGGTGTGACTGAGATGAAAGGCCCGTGCTAAAGTAGTGCAACAAACTAAAATGCAACCTAAATTCTGAATAGTGCAAGCAGTTGCACTGTACAGTGCTCAAAAGCTCGAGTTTAAGCATGTCCATAACACAATTCTCGATTGTGATTTTGATACATGCCAAAATTGTGTGCATGAACTTTGAGATAATTTTTTAGGTTGAATTCACTAGCATGATTCCTTCAACCATGGATCTAGTGAATCTCTGAATCCATCTAGGGTCAACTTTAATTTGATTTTCCATGGGTTTGGTCATAGGTCAGAGTTACTCATACTGTAGGTTTCTAGTTTGGTGAATTCTTGATGCGCAATGATGATTTTTTCCTCTTTACAACATTAGTTCATTTAGTTTATGGGTGGGATGATTGGATTTTTCATTTTCCATATGGATAAGTTTATATCGAAAATTTGGCAATTTCATATGCTTCTCATTGTATAGACGGTCTAGCTAATTATGCAAGTTGGTTACTGTAATAATTTACTCATCCACAATTAGTGAAATATGATTTATCGTTTTTCTTCAACATTGAAGGCAGAAAACTTCCATAAATTCGAAATTTGGAAAATTTTGTAGAGAATTGCAAGTCCATTAATATTTTTTTCATTTCATCTCCCCGCACTTCTTTTTTTTGTTTCTTTGGGATTTTCCTAAATGTGTGTTTTAGTGTGGAAGTGCCACATTGTTTTCATACAAGAAGATTCTAAAGACCTATCCTTTTAGGACTTGTTGCTTTGTTTGGTCATTTTATCCATTTCAAGCCATTGATTTGGGTTTTCAATGAATCCATATAAATTACCAAGGTAGGACATTCAACAATGTTTGTAGAGTGTTGTAGATTGCTTGAAGGTTTGCTTTTTAAGGGTGTACTCTTGTTCGGTCATGCATATCACTTTTCATAACCTCATGGGACTCTTGGCTTGCCTAGAAGTTGCATAGGAATCTGAGCACATGCTTTAAAGATGTTAATTTCCTTTGTCATCCATATTACTTCAAGCCTATTCCTTTCACCAGATTATGTTTCTGTCTGATTTTATACATTAAAACTACCTGTTATGGTCCATGGCTGTCATTTTTTTGTCTTGTATGTGTTCTCTCTAGTGAAATTTTAATGGTATTGATTGATTTGGACTGTTTCAAAATGTGTATCAAGTCCTAAGGAAGGACATTCAATGAGTTTTGTAGAGTGTTGTGTAACACCTTCCAAAGGTTTTCTCTTTTAGGGTTATGGCCTTGTTGTTTTAGTTATGCATATTACTTTTCATTTCTCTTGGAATCTTATTCAATGTTATGGTTACCTGGTAGATATTTATTGTAGAAAAAATCAATGCTTTCTTAGATGTTGTGAAGGACTCTCAACATGTGCTTAAAATATATTAATTAATGCCTTATTTGTATGGTCCATGGATATCATTTTGTTGTTCTGTATATGTGCTCTCTAATGACATTTCGATGGTATTGATTGCAGGGCGATTACTTGGAACACTGTGTAACTTGGTAGATAGGTTTGGTCAAAATTTCCTTCTCTCAGGATGCCAGTAATGACATATTCATGTGAAAAGAGTTTAGTTGAGGGTGGAAAAGGAGATTTTTGAGTTGAAATGCCTCGGTATAAACACCAATGTTGTAATCAAGGGTTATATGCATCATTATTCTGTCTTTTGTCTACCATATTTTAGGTAAGGTATGTTGTATAATTTGGTGTAATAATATTGTTTATTACTAGTAAATGAATTGAAGGTTCAACTAGGATCAGTTTTCCCTTGCACATAAGAAGGCCATCAAGTATATTGAGATGATTAGCTTTGATATAATTAATTTGTATATTACTTGTGAGAACTATTACATAAAACAGGGAACTCTCCTGTCTTGAGGACGACCAAGTTTCCTAAATCCCAATGCCAATATTTGCAACACCATAGGGACATTCTATCTTCCCTCTTAGACTAATGAGAACCCCATTGACTCCTGCCAGTTCGGGGTTTCGTTTCAAGGCACCATAAAAACAAAAAATGAAGGATTTTTGAGTCTGACTCCACTAATGAAATTCTTGTGGAGTTATATCAAGCTGCCAACATGATTGTGGACATACTTACCTGGGTCCCTGGGTTGGGAAGAAGAACAAAAATATCTAAAATTAAATTGATCCAACAAATGAAGTTCATACTTGTCTAGATATTGATCTGGAAAGAATTTAATCCCTTTTGAATTAATATGTTTAGATAGCAGTGCATTAGCTTTAATTTCCACCATCTCCATTTCACTCATCATCTATTTGGAAGATGGCACGATTTTTTGCTAGCCAGATTTCCAACATACAAATTTAGACAATGCAAACTAGACCCTTTCAAAAGAGGCTTGCAATGAAAGGACCTTATGTAATGACTATGACACATCCAAAACATTTGCTTCAGTGAATTTGAATACTTGAACCTAACCTAAAGGCCATTTACCACCACTAACCAAGCTACCATAGTGAAATGGAAATCCAAAAACAGGCAATGATAAGATTCCAAACTAAAAAGGAAAAGAGCACACTGGGAGGGACCCTGGATTCCTTTGCTTTTCATATTTTCTGAGGTTAATATGTTGTCATAAGATAGGGTCCATTAGAAAATATTAATCTTTGGAAAGGCATCTGAATGCCATATTTTTCTCTAGATTGAGGCTTTGTGGGGAAGTGAACAACGAGAAAGTTTTTGGGCATAGCTCTACTTAACTGAATACTCAGCTAAACCCCATCCTCTACAGTTCGATTCCTCTAAGTTATTAAGGGAAAATCCATGCAATTTATGTTCCATTGAGGCCACCAATTGGAACAAGTGTGAAGGTGGAGCCCCAAAATCCCACCCTCTCAATAATCCTAAAGCTCTGTCCCATGAAGAAATATCAAAGAGGGAATTTTCTCCTTGTTGTCCAATCATATCTTTAAAGGAGTGAGATACTTGAGAGTCAAGAAGTTGGTGACCCATGATGTTATGCTTCCAATTATTGATATTTTACCGTTGCCTAAAATCCAGGTAAACTGATCCATTATTATTGGAATGTCAGATGTGATAAGTCTCCAAATGGATGGCCATCCTCTTGCTTGGAGAATATCATCTGGAGGCTACTTTCTTTCCCATATGAAATATTTTCTGTGCAACTACAAAAACTTTTTCCACCATTCATACTTCCCTGACACTAACCTTCATAGGAGATTAGCATCCATTGCTAGAATCCGTGATTCCAAGCCCACCATGAGATTTGGGTTCCTAGACAATAGACCAGTTAACCAAGTGAAATATTTGGAGTTAGATTTCCCTCTACTAGAGAAATAATCTTAACTATTGGGCTAGAGTTTGCTTAACAATCACCCGAGCAAGCATTGGAGAAAATTGATAGATGGGAAACATCTAAATTGGAATTGTTCGCAGGGATATTTTTTCTCCTTGGGAAGATAACAATGTTTATCGAACAGTCTTGTGGACAAACATTTCCCTATGCCATTGTATCATGACCTGATTAGGGTTGTAGTCCCTGTGTCACTTTGACCTGTATGGGAAAAATGGTCTGGTAGGAAAATCATTCTCTCTGTGTCATTGTATAGTTACCTGATAAGGGAGGTTATCCCTATGTAACTTTGAAATGATTAGAGAGAATGGTACTGGAGGTTGTAGCCTCCCAACATCATTCTCTGATCTCTTTCTAGAGTGATATTTTTTATGTGCCATATGTCAGGAATATTGATTGGGTTATGGCAATGTGATTGATGTTAGTAATAATATTGATGATGATGCTTATCCTAATCTTGATTATCCTCTCTTATATAAATCCTGTTATGTGTCTAATCTTAATATCTTTTGGGAAACACAGATAAATATTGCATGTCAACTCCACCAAGGAATAAAGCCTTTGTCCTGTTGAATGCAATATCCTACCGCTTGTGGTGAGAAATAGTAGAATAAAGACAAGGAATTCTCATATGGTATCTCCAAAATTGCTGGAATCAGGACCCATTAAAAATGGCTTGTGAGTTGTCATCCCTTCCTAACCAAGAAGAGTACCTGGGGGCTTGATGTGAGGAGACAAAAAATCAATTTAATTTTCTCAAGAATGAGATGCATGAGTTTGAGTTAATACAAATGAAGCCTGAACTAGAGGGCCAAATTCTCTTTATGAGGAGGATATTAAGTATCTGAACAAAATCAACTTATTGCACAATCCTGATATTTTCATGAGAACGATAGTGTTCTTGAATAAGATGAAGCTGTAGCATCTTCCTCTCCTTCAGAAGTTTAGGAAATTGACTTGGGGCAAATAATGAATGAAATGAAGGGTCAAAAGCTCTTCTCATGAAATACATTCAAGAATTCTACCGGAAATAAAATGTTTCCCAAACATGTTGTCATAAAGGCGGTGTTGCTTTAGAAGATACTTTCGCAGATCCAAATATTTACATGCCTGATGAGTAGTTTATGCCCAGACACTACTAGCCTTGCTGAGAATGAGAATGAATATGCTTAAGAGTCAAGACTTCCCAACCTCAAATGTTAATATTCTGGAAGCCTTTTACCAGGAAAAGTAGTGCCCTTGCATATAATCAGTGACTGAAGAATTTCCTTTGCAACATCCCCAACATTTGAGTTCATGAGTACTATTGTTCCTCTCCCCAATCCTTAAAAAATTGTTCACATGCATTCATTATAATTGGTTAGAAAGTGACATTAAAATTGTATTCTAAACTTGTAAATGCAACCAAAAGTAGAAAATCATAACAAAGTAGAGCTATCAAATATTCTAGGGTCCTTCAAGCCAATGACCACAAAGGAATGAGATGACCACCATGACTATTGAAACTTAAAGAATAATTTTGAGTCGAAGAAAAAAACCAAGTGACAATGGATGTGGAGGTGAAATCCTTAGGATAAATGTGCAAGTCACTCTCTTTTGTGAGATTAGACTAGGAAAAGCTATGAACCATGTATGTTTTATGGCACTTGTATAGTACCTAAAACTCCGTTTAGACGAAGAAATTTTGAAAGTGCAGGTCTATAGAATTCAATATTTGGAAAGGAAAAAATATTGTCAGTGAAATGTTTGTTCATTGAAGCAAAAAACATTGAACTATAGTTTTTATTTGCTGTGGTGATGGGTTATTCCAGCTTTCAGGAAGAACTATTTTTCACTATGGTCTTGCAAGTTCAACTTTTAAAGTTCCAGGATCTCGGGAGATATTATTATGGCCATGTGCTTTATTTTAGCTGTCCTTGTTTGTATTTCCTAGGAATTAGAATTATGTTTGCATGAGGAGGTTTAGAAGCACTTTGATCCATATAAGTTATTCATGTTTCCTTATAGTCCTATGGAAGAAAAACATATTCGTTGGCACAATATTAAGTACTTGCTTGGAATCGTAGAAATTAGTGTGGAAGTCCTATATAATTTGGTTGATTATATGACTACACATGGAGCTTTTCCATGATTTTTATTTGTATCAAATCCAAAATATCAATGTATATACATGTTAGTCTTGACATAACTATAGGAACCTTTATCTACAAGTATTTAAAGGTTACCCATAAATATTTAAAACTAACCAAACATGGTTCATGGGTGTGGGAATGATGACACTCTTTTTGAAATCAGGGTGCAAGGAAAAGCATCAAATAGAGAATTTACAAATCTAAATATTTAAAGCAAAGCCAATAACTGTTAAATGAGACTTAGGTCACTTAATGGCCAGTAGTTTTGTAATCATTCTCCTGAAAAATGGATAAAATTAAATATTGATGACTCCTCAAAAGCCAATATGGTGTGGCTAAGGAAGAAGGATTTTTAGGAACCATCAACATAATTTCATCTCTATTCTACATCAATTCCTAGTAATCGCAACATATAATCAAAGCAAAAATGGAAGCCTTGATTTATAACATCTTGTAGTCCCTAAGGTTAGGATTAAAAAAATTGAGGGGTTCAAATTCTATTAGAGATCATCTTAAGTACCAGATCCATGTATGGAATGGGCCATTTCCCATAAGACAGAATTGTGAAGGGATTCAATGGGTTTGATGCTCTATTCCCAATAATAAAAATGTTGTAAAAATACAACCAAACATTGCATAAAGGGCTAGAAAAAACTTAATTGAAACTTAATTGTAAACAAACTTATTTTTTAGACCTAGAATATTAGCCAATATAGCCCTCAGACTTGGAATACAGACCAAAGGAAGTATGTGCTATGCAATGCATCCCCTTGTGGTGTGTTTCTAGAAGCACTTCCAACTGGGGAAATGGGCCACTACCCATCAGAGGGAACATTGAAGGGTTTCAGTGGGTTTGATGCCCCAACTTTAATGAGTGAAGACAATCTGAACTTGTGATAGGTTATTAGGTGGGAGGTAAGGTGATAGGTTAATCAGTGAAGCTTGTTGGAAATATTGAAAGGGGGCGGGGGTGGGGCACGTGGGGTGAATCAATATTCCTTTCAATTAGTGTTATTATTAATCTTTCAGAGCATTAGTTAATATTCAATTATTATCAGTTTTGTAAAATGATAGTAGTAAACAAAAGGAACACAAATGCACACAGTTTTTAAGGTGGAAACCCCCTCCAGGACAAAAAGCACCTGAATGTTTTTCTAATAATTCTTTAATATTAAAATCCAATTGAAAAGAAAGCTCAAAATTCCTAGAATCTAGAAAATAATTCTTCTCCAGCTCCCACTGGATGGACACTCCAACACCCGAGATCCTTCAGTAGTCAACTGAACGGATGCCCCAACACCCAATGAGCTACAACTCATCCTAGCACCACCCTACCACCCTGAAGTTTTCACAGGTTTGAACCTATTGGTGACTTCATGCACCAACCTAGCACCACCCTACCACCCTATAGAATAATAAAAGAATAATGGACTCCGCTACTAGGGAAAATGGTCCACTTTACAATGATATAGAATAATGTAGAAGAAGAACACACACTAGACCATAACCCCAACTATGACACAAATACCTAATGATGATCCTAGACCTCTCGACACTGCCTCTTCAATTCTTGGCAGATAGACACTTGTACAAATTTTACAATGACTCAGTACAATGATACCTTTAAAATGACTGTATGCAGTGCTACCCATGTGAAGACTTCATGTGGTGAACTTCTTTCTATTGTTCTGCACCTTGATTGTTGCTCTTGTCATGCTACCCTTTCTCACTCTTCAGAAAATTAGATCATGCATTGAGTCTTATCTTGATGAATATATAATACCTGCAAAAATTCTTTAAGGAAATACCCATGACATGATAATAGCAAAACTTACCTCATCATGCAGAGCATATGTCAGTGCTAAACAAAAAAATACAAATTATAATACAAAGAACCTAATGAAATTAAGAGATGAACATGCATATATAGAATATACTTACCTGGATCTTACCTCTGCTGCACCTTTCTTTGCTTTGCTGCCCTAGAAAGTATGGTCCTTTGTAGCCCTTGACAACACATGATCTAGATTTTTCTTGCCTTCTAGGAGCTCGATATTGAATCTGGTGTATCTATGTTATTTCAGACCCCCAATATGTGATTTTTGGTCCTGTGGTAGTCCTCTGAGTCTTATTTCCAATCCCATAGGTCTGACCCAATTTGGATTCTTCAAGGAAAAGTTATGCCCAATCTCTCACACTCACCTAATTATGGATTGGTTTAGTAGAGCGAACTTGTACGACATGCCACGTGTCACTGTTTCCTCATTCGACTCTGAAATTGATACACAAAAAACTATAGTCCGTGATCTATCAACAATTTTTACATAATTCCAATCTGATACAGAGAGAGAGAGAGTTATGATGATTTTACCAAGGTCACCTCTTTGAGATGAAGTTCAGGAGCCTGCAAAAACCATAACTTCCACAGATCATATCTCCGAAAATATTGGGAACCATCATCTGAAATGCTTACACGAACTTTCTCAGGATTTTGGCTTCACCTAATAAAAATATCAGCTTCTAAACCTTTGTAAAAAACATTTTATAGTGAAAATGGCACGATGACCTGTTTCAAGTAGCAAAATCCCTACATGAGGAGGATATGAGGATCACAATTTATATAGATGCTTAGTTTGAGAGTGTCTTCAAAAAGTGAATTTAGGAGGGATTTTAGGAGCTTAAAAATTATTAATTATTTACTGTTCAATAACCACATCCAATTATTAGTGTCATGCCACAACCCCATGGGGTTTTAGCCCACTAACTGGGGTTACTAACTTCAAACATGAATATCTCTCAAATAGTGAAGAATTATGTGGCGTGCCATATATCAATGGAAACATCTCAACAAGTAGAAACCATAAAAAATATCCTTGACTTAAAATATAGTAATTTGGTAGGTCAAAATTTCCAAGAAATATTAGGGTACCCCTTGGTGCTGCTTGCATTGACATCAATGACAACCACAGATCAACAAAGCTGAATTTTATGCTTAAGATAATTTTGTCAGAAATAATATCTATACATCCAGGGTAGTAAATAGGGGAGCAATAAAGTATTTGGAGAATTTTGAGACATTTGCGTCTTCCCCAAAAATTTCTAAAGATGCAGCTCTTACTATCTCAACAGATAATTCATGTGTCGTCTCAGTTTCAACTCAACATTGTAATGTAAAACAATCTGAATGCATTATGAATTGGATCTGGAGATATTTTGGAACCATCAACATAATGTCATCGCTATTCTACATAAATTCTTAGTAATCGCAACATATAACCAAAGAAAAAATGGAAGCCTTGATTTATAGCATCTTGTAGTCCCTAAGGTTAGGATTAAAAAAATTGAGGGGTTCAAATGCAATAGATCATCTTAAGTACTAGATCCATGTATGGAATGGGCCATTTCCCATAAGATATAATTGTGAAGGGTTTCAATGGGTTTGATGCTTTAGTACCAATAATAAAAATGTTGTAAAAATCCAACCAAACATTGCATAAAAGGCTAGAACAAACTTAATTGAAACTTGTAAACAAAATTATTTTTTCAGACCTAGAATATTAACCAATATAGCCCTCAGACTTGGAATATAGACCAAAGGAAGTATGTGCTATGCAGTGCATCCCCTTGTGGTGTGTTTCTAGAAGCACTTCCACCAGAGGAAATGGGCCACTACCCATCAGAGGGAATAGTCAAGGGTTTCAATGGGTTTGATACCCAAACTTTAACGAGTGAAGAAAATATGAACTCGAGATAGGTTATTAGGTGGGAGGTAAGGTGATAGGTTAATGAGTGAAGCTGACTTTTCTACTTAAGATAATTCTGTTAGAAATAATATCTATACATCCAGGGTAGTAGACAGGGGAGCAATAAAGGATCTAGATAATTGTGAGACATTACGTCTTCCACAAAAATTTCTAAAGATGCAGATCTTACTATCTCAACAAATTCTTCATGTGTCTTCTCAGTTTCAACTTAGCATTGTAATGTAAAACAATATGAATGCATTGGATCTGGAGATATTTTGGAACCATCAACATAATGTCATTGCTATTCTACATCAATTCCTAGTAATCACAACATATAATGAAATAACAAATGGAAACTTTGATTTATAGCATCTTGTAGTCCCTAAGGTTAGGATTAAAAAAAATTGGGGGGTTAAAATGCTTTTAGAGATCATCTTAAGTACCAGATCCATTTATGGAATGGGTCATTTCCCATAAGACAAAATTGTGAAGGGTTTTAATGGGTTTGATGCTCTAGTCCCAATAATAAAAATGTTGTAAAAATCCAACCAAACATTGCATAAAAGGCTAGAACAAACTTAATTGAAACTTAATTGTAAACAAACTTATTTTCAGCCCTAGAATATTAACCAATATAGCCATCAGACTTGGAATACAGACCAAAGGAAGTATGTGCTATGAAGAAGAGGATACTCCTATTGTCACTGCTCACTGACGCAAATTCATAGCTAAAAAGTGTCAACATTTTCCTATATGATAATTGACTGGATGAGAAGGATCCTCTAGCCATTTCCCTTCAAAACTAATATGTTGTTTAGTAGTAAGAATTACCTGACCATGTTTGAGCTTGGTCTTCAGTTTTCACACTGCATAAATCCATCCTTGAGGAGGTTTAATTAGTAGATCTATATTCAGAGTTGAAACCCTCAGACAATTTTGTTGAGAGATTGTAAACCCTCAACAAAATGGAATCTGAAGTCTGAACTTCTATATTCAAGTATCATGCATGCACTCTCCCTAGAAAAAATTGAGATAAGATAGTATGACCATGAAGCATTCAATCCCAATTATTAAGCGTTCCAGATCTTGTTAACTATATCTTCCATTCCAAAGATAATGTCTCTTCCATTAAGAGGAAAATAAAATCTTTGATAAAATGAAATATTTCCCTGCTTAGGAATCAATGACAACCTAAATGGAGTCTAGACTAGTCATATTTGGACTTACTCAATTATCTTCCAATGACGTTATTGTACCTTCTTTTTCTTCTCCTTTTGAAGTTGAAATTTGATGCTATCCATCAATTTCCTTTGTGCTCCTTCCAGTCTTGTTTGCATTCGTTATTTAACTCTATCTATTTTGAGGATTTCTTCAGCTTTGTTACATATTTCCTTTTCAATTCTCATGGTTGTCTCTTCATCTATGATCTTTGAATTTTTTGGGTTTGCTGATGATAATTCTTTTCTTTAACATTTTAACTTATTCATGTAGTGTTCGAGTATGGTTTCATAATTTGGTATTTTTTACCCACAATATCTTCATGTTGAATTATCCTTGTCCCTATTGAATTTCCTTACCTTTCATTCTTTTAAGTTCATAACCTCCTAGCACTTGATTAAGGCCTTGCAACTTGAAGAACTGATTACTTTATGCAAAGCTATTAGTTTTTCTTCTACAATTTAAACACTTCGTCATTTTTCTTTTCAATTTCCTTCCTAATATTCAATTTAGTCTCTCGTAATTATTTTTGAAGATTTCAGTACTTTACTATCTTGGTTATCTTTTTAACTTGCGAAAACATTAACCATAGGCTTCCTCCTTGATGTCTAACTTTGAAATACAATTTCTTTACAATGATTATCCCAATTTTTGCTTACATTTTCACAGATATTACAATCTATTTCCTCTTTTTAATGCCTTTAAAACATAATTTGGACACTAGCAAAGATAATGCAATTTTAAGTTGAAATGTTGTTTTAGGATTAACTTTGGGGAATGGTCTCCATCTTGACCTTATAATTGAAATATCTCCAAGATTGGTACTCCAATTTCTAGGTTCTTTTAGATGGATATGGTTTCCTTGAAATCACAACTCATAATTTTTATATGTTTATTAATTAAACTTAAATATGAAGTTATGAAATATAATGGCGACGAATATGAATCATCATTTCAATTTACATGGTACAATGCAGTACGCTTTTGATCAAGACTTATCTAGAATTGTCGTGCCCTGTAACATGCTATTAGCCATTTCAAATTTGTCTTGTTTCTTCTCTTTGCAACGTCATGCTTCTTGGGTGTGTGTGCACATAAAACTATATCAAGAGTCTATATGCATTCTTACAAAAATTAACCAGATGATTACAGTGGAACTCCACTCCATTGTTTGATGGAAGGACCTCTATACTTGTACATTATTCCTAATATATTGTTGCCTTAGACATCTTAATTCAACGAAAGCATGAAATTTCTTATAAAAAAGTGACCCCACATCTTCCTAGAGAAGTCATCAAGGAAAAATAGGTACCTTGCAATAGGAATTAAGGTTGACGTTATAGGGCTGCAAATATGCACTGTGCAGGCCACAATGAGAATGGAACGTCAATATATGGCTTAATATTCCACTGAACTTACTAGGAATCCCAGTCCTTAGCATCAATCAATTATTTGACTGAGGTGCATAGAATTATAATTGTTGATCGCAGAATGTTCCAGTTATACAGTTGTTTGTGTCTCTTCTTAAAAATTTAATCTCCTAAAATCGAGGGGGCCACATTTGTTGTATAATTTATGTAGTATAGCTAATATCGAGGTAAATAAAATGGTACCCTTGAGTACTATCTTGAAAATAGGATCTTTCGGCATAATTGAGTTCCCGAATACTGTGCTTATGGTTTTGTGAATGTTAGTTTCACATTTGAATGGTAATTTGGCATGTTTTTCACCCATGCAAGTTGGTATTAGTAAATTTCTTAATTAACTAATAGGCAAAGAGTTTACCTATGATTTGACTTGGTTCTAATTAAATAGAAGGATTGGATTTTAAATAGAAAAATATTCTATACTTGCTCTAGTTATATTTTATATTGCAATGAATTAGGTCAAAGTTTATTTATTTACTTCCATGCTTGTATAGGACCAGTGGAAGATATCAGGTTCCATTGGCAAGCGACAATTATGGGACCTACTAACAGTCCTTATGTTGGGGGTATGTTTCTAGTGACAATTCATTTTCCACCTGATTATCCATTGAAGCCACCTAAGGTATATTTACTATTAATCATGTTTAGTCAGTGCATATTATGAACTACCTCCAATATCCTCTAATTTTGTTCTTTATGTTGTGTTTTGACTGAAAATGATTGATATTTCTTGCATTTAAAATCCAGATAATTTACACCCGAAAATATTTTCTGATTATCTAAGGCATCTAAGCTTCGTGCTTTAGCTTGAGTGGTTGGGTGCTGAGAATTTGCAGTAGGTTGTGGGGTTAGGTCCTTTGGATGGCTGAATGTGTGAATATTATGGGTCTTACTCATGTCCCCACCAGTGTGGGTTGCCAAAACTGTAACTAGATGGTTTACCCTAGGTACCATCCTCATAATAATGAGAACTATTGGATGGGTTTCCATGGGATGTTCAAATAATTGGCAACAAAAAATATTGTAGCCCTCTAGCCCATCTATCTATGTTCATTTTTCTGATGTTTGATGTAGAATGAAATACTTGTTTGATTGGTATGTGACTGTATTAAAGGATAACTATTAGTGTTATGTTCTATTCATCTTCTATTCATCAAATGATGAATCCTCCCTTTACATAAAACTAAATCAAGCATGGATTAAATTTTTTTCCTTGTTTGTGTTACTTCCATGCTAGGATAATTGGACAAACTAATATTTTGACAGTTTTCTTCCAAAAGTTTATATATGAATCAATGTGAAAACCTACATTCTCTTACATTCATATATTTTGAATCTCAAATTTTGTATATTCAGTCAAATGAAAAAATGTTGTGATTTGATTGGTTTCTTCCCCACCCAAAAAATATATATTTACTATTTCAATCAGAAGTGAAAAATATGCATAGGTATGTGCCTTGGAGCACTCAGGTATTTCTCATTATGACAATAAAAAAATAGAAAAAACTGACAGTTATATTTTTACATTCATCCATATAGAGAGATTCCATTAAGGCTTTGCATTAAAAACATTTATATAATCATCAGATAACCTCATATTTTTGAGCCACATTATGAAGCTACTCTCCTCTAGTCTAATATATTAAGCAAAATCTACAACAATGCTCACAACAAGAGTACATCATAGTTTGTTTCCGAACAGTGCCAACAAAGTCCAAAATGGTGCTAACTACCAAAATAAAGTTATTCGACATAAGTAGTTTCAGATACATCACAGTCCAAAAATATTAGTAGTATACATTCTAGAAAACAAACCTAAAAACATAAGAATTTTGAAATACCTTCAAACTTAACGGAAGGCATGTTCATTGGAGGCTTCATTTTCCGCTTCCTTGGCCGAATCCAAAGCTTGCTTGACCAATTCTAAATTATCTTGGAAGCAGATGGACTATATCATGTTCCATTTGTCTTCCACAATTTGAATTAACTGTTTACACCTTGTTAAAGGCTCCAGATTGCTTACCCTTGAAGGAAATTCCTACCATATTCTTGAGTGTATTACATGCTGCCTCCAACACATTTATATAATGTTTCTACTCCACCAAGTTACCCATTGTAGTTGAAATTAGGGAGCTGATATGTTTGTAACTTTGTACTGCTCAAATTTTCTTATAAGTGGAAAAAATTGAGCTTTGGTTGCTCAGTATTTCATCCTCATGTCTCCGTAGAGCTTGTTGATAATCTTGGAGTTCTCTTCAATCCAAATGGACAGGGAAATAAGCCAAATCACAGAGCCACTAAGAAATTTCGTAGGAGTCTTAACTCTCGAACCTTATCACAATACACAGGTCAATTTCACTATAGGAAGATAAAAATTAAATCATGATTTCCCAACAAGTGCTACCTGGACATAACAAACTGATGAATCCAAGAAAGAAACAAAAGGTCCAGGGTAAACCTTCTGTACACCCAAACGAGTAACAAGAAACAAATATCTAGTCATAATTCTGATTAGATTCAGACTGGTTTTGATTTTATCACACTTGAGGTTTCCAATAGCTAGAACTCAGGACAAAGTAGCCCGAAACCCCACTATTACCATTAATGAACTAAAAATTATTGAATTGGAAGATAGAATCCCCATTTAAAAACATATAATTAAGCTCCCAAAATTAATATGAGAAGCTAACCCAATACCTGCCACACCATGAGGAAGATATGAAGAAGGTAATGGTGACAACTTACCTGTTTGAGGAGAGAAATCGAAACCATCAACTAGAGAAGGTGGCTAAAAATCACCAAACTGAGCCTCACATTGAATAACTGTGGATGATATTTGAGATAACCAAACCATAAAGCCATAATCCACCAGAGCTCAATGGAAATATTTTTCTAGTGAATCATCCTATTGTTCGATATCTTTAGTAGAAGCACCGCTTTCTCTTGTAACAGTTCTAGTTTATTCTTCTTTTGGCTACACTGCTTTATGGGATGTGGGTTTAATGCCAACTTTTCTCCCTCTTCTCAAAGATTTGGATCCACAACATATACACTTGGTAACAACTTTGTGCATGTTCTTGAGGCATTTATGGACTATACTAATCCTGCTGCAACCTCCTTTAGGGGTTTAGGAGCCTTGGACAACACCATAACACGTTTGAAGTCTGCTATTTTGAGGAGAAAGGATGCAGAATGGAGAGTCATAATCAGGTTCCAAGGGCAATTCTCCTAAAAACAATGCTGCTGGGTCAGAGGCAATGCAAATTTCTCTACCTGACACATTGGTTCCTTATCATAAAAGACTTATTATGAAGGATTTGCCTTAGGCTCTATCTCTTGGCACACATGCTCCTGTAAATACCACACGTCTATATGATTTGAAGAGAGTTATTTTCCATTTTTCTTGTGCACTATATTCATAAGATAAAAGGACTTTGGTGGTGGGGTCTTTGACTCTTTTCAATTAAAACTACAGTCACGACTGATCTTATTCACAAAGATCCAACTTTCTATTCTGTTCTAGATGCTGTTGGTCTGCCCAATGATTTTTTTGATGCCATCATGGTTGGTGTCCTCCCTTCTGCAAATGCATTAGCTTGTATACCACAATGCTTAGATGCTTTGTGACTTAATAACCTCATAATTCAAGCTATTAATGATTGTGGTTCTCTAATATCTTTTGTGAATTTTTTTACATCAAAATCCTAATTACAGGCTTTGGCAGGTGATAGTCCTAGGTCCTTATCATCTGTGTTGAATGAGGAGATATGAAATGCTGCTTCTTTGAGGGGGCATGGTGTGGATGTATTGATTGAAATATTAAATACTATTGCAAAACTTGGATTTGGCGTTGAAGTATATTCCCTATTGCAATATTTTTCTAGCTCTTATGTGCTTGTTCCCATGGAGACTGATTTAGAATAGAAAACAATCAGTTCAGTGGATGGAGATGAATCATCGAGGGTGACATCTGAGTTAGGGGTTGACACTTCTGCTGAAAATTTGTCTTCAAACATGGAATCCATTCTCCCAAATTGTATAAGCAATTCTACACGTCTCTTAGAGAGTATTCTACATAATATAGATACATGGGTGTTTGTTGAGAAAAAGGTTATAGAGGCTATGATGCAACTGTTTGATTTACCCCTCTTACCATTGTTGAGATTCAAGAAGAAGATCCTAGTGAAAATTAAGCACCTACACTAGGATGGAGCCTTAGGCTATTTTTAGGTGGATGTCTATTTAAAGATGCATGAGAAAATTCAATTTATAGATGCATGTCGACTATTATTATCCCTTAATATAAGTTGGACAATAAACTATATTCTATTCTCAATGAGCAATTGGAAATAGTTAACTGAAGTGGAAAATTAGTTAGCTAAAGGAATTTCGAGTTAAGTGGTTGGTTGGTGGGACATTGTTACATAGCATTTTGTCACCGTCCCTGCAATCCCTCGTCCTGTACATTGGAGGACTATTCCTGTGACCTGTGAACAGTAAAATGTCCTGAAAACACCTTGATGGCATCCTTCTGCATAAGGAAATTAATTCTCCTAAAGAACATTTCCTCTGGAAAACCCTAAAAATCCATGTTTTGGCATTGGCGAGGGTAGCCAGTTCATCCCTCGTGCCAATGGGGAAAATGCACATTAGTGGGCGCGCCAGCTGGCACTTTGTCCCTGTATTATGCCTGCAACAAGCCTATTAAGGAATTTTTTTTAACAATAGAAGGTGGAAGTTTGATTCTAACAACTTCAGAACGGATCATCAAAATGAGGTTGGGTTGTTTGGCTCTGGATCTCCCTTATTAGGAAGTGGTTTTCCACCTCTCATGGAACCTTCCTAAGAGATAGGACTCTCCCCCATGATTATAGGGAGCCTAACCTCTCCTTCTCCCTCTATAAAATCCTGCCCTGTCCATTCGATAGCTAGCTGAACTTTTGGGCAGGAAATTATAGCTGAGTGACAATCAATAGTAGAGCTAAGGAGAACCCTGCGAGAGAGAGAGTTTTGTTGAATCCCTGACGAGTTTTGTGAGACACGTCCCGCTGGAACCCTGTCGAAGGAATATCACGATGTCAGAGCACCGGCTGCAATCGTTCTCTCGTATCTTAATATACATGACTCTCCTATTGGTTCCATGATTGTATTTTTCATTATATAATGCAATTTCATTCATTCCTCTCTGACTGATTGATAGTTATAAAAGTGTGAAATATTACGTTGCATGTTGACTTTCTTCTTTGCATGTGTACAGGTATCTAAATGCAACAAGCTCATGGATCGTGACCTGTCCAGCTAGGAACGAAAGCACCACTTCTTCTTTGACAACAACAACAAAGGAATCATGGTAAGCGATCTATCGCGATTCTATCTTCTGTAACTAGGAACCAATAACTTTGTGTGTTTCAATTGTTGCTAGACCCACTCTAGCGCTAGTGGGATCGCCTTTGTCCGCAGAGGGGATTTACCTCCACAAAAATTTGGCGACTCCGCTGGGGATTAGTGGGAGTTATTCCTTCCTCCATTGGGTTGTTTTTTGGCTTTTGATTGATTAGTCTTCTTTTCTGGTTCACCTTCCTTGGTGTTAAACCCCTGTTCAGCCCCTAGAAGACAAGATCCGACCTCTGTTTGTCCATTTTCATCTTTTTTCTAGGGTAAACTGGATTGGCACAGTTATACCCCTGACAGTTGCGCCAACTAGCGCTTGTTGATAGTTAGGCCCCCGCGCCAACCCCTGTTTGGTGCAGATTACAGCCAAACAGGCGTGCCAACCCTGCTTGGTATTAGGGTTTTCCTATTCTTGGACTTTCTGAGCTTGAATTTTGGTCCTGGTTCATTTTTTTGATTGGTTGAGTGCTTTGAAGACATTTTTGACTATGTTTAGCCCTTTTCCTCCGGTTGTTCACCTTTTTCTATCAGTTTTGCATTCTAGCCCCGGGGCTTCTAGGTGCTTCAGTGTGCTGAGCCTCCCGTGGGAGTTTTGGGTCTTTTCTTTCCCGGTCAGCTTTGTTTTTGCTTCTTTGCATTCATCTTGCTGAACCCCATTGAATCATTGCGTTAATTGAGTGATTTTCCTCTCTTTCATTTAGTTTCGCTTTATGTTGCTCCAAGCCTAGATTACATGGTTTGTTTGAGTCTCTTTCGAGATTCTTCTTCGCTTTGAGGGATTTCATCATCGGTTTGAGTCTTGATTGTGTTTATTTGAGTTGAGTGAAATTTTTTTGTTTCAGCTCTCTCTTTATCGTTCTCAAATTGATGTTTTCATTAGTTTTTCATTTAGTTAGTGCATTTGCTCCAATATATTGAAAAATAAAAACAAATCCTTTGCATTTCGATTGGCATAGTGAAAATTGAAAGCTCTTTCGCATTACTAGTGTTATATAACTCTAGAGAAAAGTTTTCTAGTTTCATTAGCTTGCATTGGAAACAGTAGCGGATGTTTTTGTGTGTTCATTTTGCTGTCATTTGAAAGCTCTCAACTCTCCCATAGATAGCTCTTCATTGAACAAAATGATATTTTGTGGCATGTAGTTTTCATTTAGAGGTTTTATGAGATCCAACATTCGATAGGGCCTTGAATCTAAACTTAAATTGAAGATCAACTTTAAAATTTACTGAATTAACCTAAGGCAGCATTGAAACTTAACGGAACATCTAGTAGTCTAAGGTAGAGACGTGTTCCGGCATATTTAAGCCTAGTAGCTGTCGCTCGCCATTTGGCTACAGACAACGCTAGTACGGACTTGTGATCCACGTACCGTCGAGTATATAAAGGGAGACCCCATTAGGTTGCAAATCCTTTATCCATAGGAAGCCGAGTCTACAGCCTTTTACCCGTGATACACCAGACACAACATTCGGGGAGATTACCTGCATGTATGTCAAGTCCTTGGTTGATTTATTTTTCATTTTTACCAAGGTGTATATGGAAGTTCACGAATATCTGGTACACCCATTTACCTAGATTACCAGTGCAGTCACTTTGATCTTTATTGGCTCTTTTAATTGAAAAGATCATCGAGCTCTTGTCCTTTCAAGATCGTGTCCAACCTGAAAGCTATAGAGTCACCTTTTGCTTGTTTCTCGACTCTTAAATTATGAAACAACAGAGTTTGGTTTCAGTGTCTTAAAAATTAATCACCCACGAAATATTCCTGGTTAGAATTTTTGTCCTTAGTGTTTTATTTCGAGGTCGTTTCTGATGGCAACTTTTCCGGAGTTTTCCAATCAAGGAGTCCCCCCTGAAGGGAGTCCTAGTCCTTTTCCTGTTTTAGGAAATATTAGTGCTCCTTATATGGCCATGTTATCCCTTCCTGGGTTAACTGTTGGGTTGCCTGTTTGGTTGTTTTCAACCTCTGTGGTCCCGAATGTCCCGGCTACTGTTCAATCAGTTCCTCCGCCTGAACAACGCCATGTTGATTCCAAGGTGGACCTCTCCCCTTCTTTGCCTGTTTCTGCATCCTCCTCTTCCACTTCGCTTGGTGAAAGTCTGGATTTGAGTAACCAGGTGGCTAAGAAGAAGAAGAAGAAGACAAATAAGAATAAGTCTGATAAGAGAGAGGCTAATTCTACAGCTGTTACTTCTAAAACACATGCTCTCGATAAACCTTCCAACCCTCCGTGGAAAGTTAAGTTCCCTTGCATGTTGTGCTAGGGAAACCATCTTCTTCGAGATTTCCCTGGCATTCCCAAGGTGCTCGAAGTATGGTCCAATGGTCGTCCGCCGTTGCCTTTGACTTCCGGGAGTCAGGTTGGGGGCACGTCTTCAGCTAGTGCTGGTAAAGCTCCTAATAAGCAGGGTAAGCTTGCCAATCCCTGTAAGTTGTATGAAGGGCACCATGCCATTCACCTTTGTCTGTATATGGATGAAGCCAAGATATTTTTGGACAACTAGACTGTTTCTACACCTTGCCTTCCGGCTGGTTACAAACAGCTTTCTTTGAGTTCTTCACCAGTTAATTCAACGATCAGTCAAGAAGCATCCTTGCTTGATCCTGCTTCCTTGGAAATTCACCGTCATGAATCCATCCCTGACCAACCATTGGTCGTGGGATCGGTTGAGCTGGCCCCATCCGCAGTGCACCAGGTCTTTTCCATTGAGAGTGGATTTCACATCCCTTAGGTTCTTCTTGTTTCTTCAGATTCCTCAGACTTGGAGAAAGATTCTCCTGTCCCTATATCTCAGGAAGCTACTCCTCCGCCTCCCATGATGGAGGTGCCGGAGGATACTCCTTTTGCCTCCATGATGGAGGTGGCGGAGGATGATCCTTTTTTCTCCCGTAACACCAGGGGAAGACCATCTCAGTTCGATGGTAGCCCCTCCAAGTAGTTTGGTCAGCTCCTTCGATTGGGGTCGATTCGCAGGTTATCGCCTTCCTTCTTATGTGCCTTTTGAGATCACGATACATGCCTCCCATATGGTCGTACCCAACACCATTATAGATGAAGGCGCTTCTGTTAGTATTTTATCCTCAACTACTTGGAAGGATTTTGGTTCTCCACCGCTTATGCCTGTTACGCAGAATCTGTTGGCTTTTAACAGAGGAACCAGTCAACCGTTAGGGATCCTTTCGAAGTTTTCTGTTACTTTGGGAGGGAAAACTTTCCATATGGACGTGATGGTTGTTCCTGGCCCGTTGGACTTTAATTTACTCTTGGGCCGCGATTATACTTATGCCATGGGAGCCCTTGTCTCCTCCCCCTTTTGTGTGATGTGTTTTCCACACCAAGGTCGGATCATGACCATCGATTAGCTTGCGTTCTTTGATCTGAATATGGGAGCTAGTCCACCATCATCCCTGCCAGATATTTATCCGCCGGTTATGTCATCCCCGCCACATGTCAATTATGTGGATACCTGTCCTATGCCCGTATTCAGTGATAGTGCCGTTGTACATCGTGTGTTGGGGGAATTGGGTCCAGACATCTAATATGTTTTCCTTCCATCAGACGGGGAAATATTGGAAGCCATGACTTCTTATTCATCATGATAAAAGGTTGCTAGAGCATAGTTCATTTTTCTTGTGTTAAGCTCCTTAAACCATGAAACAAGGTCTGTCGGAGCATGGTTCATGTGCTTGTGTCAAGCTCCTTAAACCATGAAACAAGGTCTGTTAGAGCATGGTTCATCTGCTCGTGTCAAGCTTCTTCAACCATGAAACAAGGTCTATCGGCGCATGGTTCATCTACTTATGTAAAGCTCCTTAAAAAATGAAACAAGGTCATTTCGAGGACGGTTCGTTTATTATGTCAACCTCGTTAAAAAATGAATCTGGATCTGAGGAAGGTTCATTTACTATTTCAACCTCATTAAAAAATGAATTAGCTTTCGAGGACAGTTCTTTTAATGTGTCAACCTCATTAAAACAATGAAACACGTTCCCTATTCAATTCGAGTCTTTGATTATATCTCGTAAAGTCCCAGTCGAGTCTTTCACTTGGACTCATAATTTGAACCTTCACTCCATTTTTCACATGGACTGAATCTTAGGGGGCATGTACACCTCGAATTGAGTCACCATGCTAGGGGCATGCACGGTTTTCCTTATCATTTCAAGCATACTTTACTTTGTGTTTCGAGCTTGTGTAAAAATGAAACCCATCTTCAAGCATACTCTACTTTGTGTTTCGAGCTTGTGTAAAAATGAAACCCATCTTCAAGCATAGTTTACATTTGTGTTTTAAGCTTGCATAAAACATAAAACTCATTTTCAAGCATAGTTTGCGTTTGTGCTTTTAAGCTTGTGTAAAAATAAAATCTGTTGGTTTGATGCATTTTGTGAACTTTTAACTTTTCCATTGGGTCGTTACTTATGCAGATCATTTAGATGATACATTTGATAACATGGTATTAGATAGAAATTTACGCAATTTGTAAAAACATCATCAGTAAGTAAGATCCATGTAGAAAATAGATGTATATATATATGTCAAGTGTTTGCAACGTGTGCATCATATAAAACCAAAAAATATACATGTTTGTTTCAGTTACATCCGGAGACGACATGTCTCTCAAAAAATGTGCAAATAAAAATCCTAGGTGACTAATCAGCATGGTGCTCCTGGTAGCACGTCACTGCCCGCACCAACCACCTCAGTAAGTGGTGGAGTCGACTTGGCACCCCTACGGTGTGCCTCTGATAAGCTAAGGGAACATCAGCTAAACGAGCATAATCCGGAACTCCGCGAGCGATCCCCTCTAGGTTCTGTACAAGCTCGTCCCCCTCGCCCCCCTCACCTTGAGGGTCATAAGCGAGAGAGGTCCTCCTCGCTACTGGTGACATCTCGGCGGGCCTCTCTGGGCCAACATCTGCATACATATAGGATCAGCTATTACAACATGCATGTACACCAAAAAATCATAAAAATTATAAAATTAAAAAGAGTTTTACCAAGCTCATCGTCCCAGTCCTCTCCTTCTGGGAGCGGAAGGTTTGGGTCTCTAGTGAAATCGGTGCCCGCATAGGGCCAGTCCTCTACAACGATCAGCTGTCGTCAGAGCCATCCAAAGAACTCGGTCTGCCATGACATCTGTTGGCTGCCCCCTGCCCTGGGCATCAATGCTGCCCATTGAGCCATCCGTGGCTCTCTCAATGGTGGATCCGGGACTATGGCCCCTTGGCATTGGAAGATAGGTAGTCGTTCCAGGAAGAACGATAACAAAATTGACCCATACCCAAACTGTTTTAGTTTGTTCTTCTTGCATTTCGTTAGTTTCCGTTTGATGTTCGTAGTCACGGCTGTGGCCCAGTCAAACACTGTTGGGTTCATGCACTCTGATGCAAGAAGGAGCTGTGTCTTGGTAGCCTCGTGCGGTGCTTGCGACCCCATAGCCCGAGTAATGGTATGTAGCACTAATCTTAGGGCTATATCAAGGACGATTTAAATATCTACCTTTTCGCTACTTGACCCTTTGCATGCCCCTTTGCACACCCTGTCCATGACCATCGTCATGTTTTCGCCTGAGGGCCTGGTGCCAGTCAAGATAGGAACTGGACCCTTGTGTGATAGTCCAGTGATGAAGTACACGTCTGACACTTCGAGCTCAAGTACCTGATCTCGAATTTTGAACTTCTCCTCGTCCTCATCCCAGATGCTAATTAGATATTGCAGTAGTTCGGGCTGAGCCCAGAGACATGGCGTTAGGAAGACTTTTTTCAAACCGCAATTTCGGAGAGCATTCATAGACTACTCATTTCCCATTTCCAACTCATCTTCCTCACTGTGCTCTCTTTCCTTCCATTCAATTACCATTTTTGCTTTGTACCTGCATTAATTTGTTCATAAACACATTGTAAGATCCCTTGGGTACTTAAAAAAACAATTCATTGGTTGTGTTTTTATTAAATTTAAACAGAATGTTGGGTTGCGCAGTTGGCGCGGATGTTTTGGTAATAGTCGCGCCACCTGGCACGGCCCGTCTGTGAAAAAGGGTCGGTTGGCGCGGGTCCGTGCCTGAAACCCGCGCCAACCGCGGTGTTAGCCCCCTATGAATTTTTTGACAAGAAAACAGTGGCTAATTTGTTTCATGAGCCTTCAGGGAATGTGTTTCCCCTGAAAACACATCATCCCTGAAGCCTCTTCATGCTCTCTGCCTTTTGATCTTTCCCTCTGCTATTCTTAAGTCAATAAGCCTCTCTACTTGAGAAAAATTGGACTCAAAGAGGCCTTCATTTGCCCTTGTACCCTGTAGAATGTCCCATTTTAACCCTTTTCCCCTTTGACAAAGTCCCCATTTTTTTACCCCATAAATCCCTCCCAAAATCCCCTAAATCACCCATTTCCCTCTTAAATCCTACGCACACCCCTTGTTTGGTCTAATTTCCCCTTTTTCCCTCTATCGTTACCCTTTCCTAGCCTCAAATTGCATTAAAATGGGCCAAAAAACCCACATCCTTCAAATTTCAGGCTTAGCCCCTTTCTGCTTAGCCCCATAAACAGTTTCTTCACGTGACTCGGGCGCTAGAACCAAGCGCTAGCCCGAAAAGCGCTTATCGCAAATATGTATCGGGAGTATTTGAGCCGTCAATCTGTACAGATTGGACAGCCTTTGCAAGCTCCATAGCGCTCGTGGCCCACCCCTTTCACCGCTCCGATCGCATATCCACCATCGATATTATCTGCAGATCGACGTTCCATTCTTCACCCGCCCCGGTGGTCCCCGCGCCAAAGCATTGTTCAAACCCGCTGGTTTCCATCGCATCGCTTTTTGAGGGTGGGCAATATTCTTCGTTTCGGAGCGATTCCATTCATCGGCCGATGCATGGCCCCGTGCACTGTTCAAAAACTGCCTCCCCATCGCGCATTAACGTTCGTCCACAGATCTGGCGCGATATTATTGTACACCGCCTGATCTGTGGCCGGCCATCCGATGGTGTTCGCACCCCCAAGATGCTCGAATGATAACCAAGGAAAACGCGACCCTTGGCCCTCTGTCCATCGCTCTCCGATGCATTTATAGCCGTCGATCTCCTCCTGAGATTGGACGACCCAAATTAGATCAAAGCCCCGCCATTGACCGGGTCCCACCACCAGAGCTCCACGTCACCCATTTTCATCACTTTTCCCCCATTTTCTTGCTATTGCACCACCTGTCATTAGGTTCTCACCACGTGTCTTCCGCCACCCTTGGTCTATAATTGGTTCATTTCTATGTTTTTCGGTCAGTTTACATTCATACCCACTGTTTCCACCATGATGCGCCACCATTCCGCGAAACTTCAACTGCATTTTACACCAGTCCTCCACAATTCCATCACCATTCCGCAGGCCATCAAAGCATCCATCCCCCTCCAACATGGATTTCTTGACGATTTTGTGTGTTTTGTAGGGTACGGGCGATAAGCGACCTCCATGGTTCACAGTTATTGTTACAGTGGAAAAGAATGCAGAGAAGACCATGTGAAGAGACCGAAATTATGAAGAAAGGCTTGGGAAAATGGTATGACATGACTTTCATTGAAGGAGCAGGGTTGAAATCTGCAAAACCTTGCCCAGAGCCATAAAAGTGCAGACTTTGCAGACAGAGACAGGAATGGAACGACAGAGAGTATCAGTGAAAAAGCAAAGAGCTTAAGGCCCGTAAGTGAAGATGTTGAGCCTTAATCCAATAATTTATAGGCGAAGTACCAGATCGAAGACCCCGTGGATCACTAAGGAGATCCAATGCGCAAAGAACCACATCATCAAGGTATTTACATCAGCAGAATGTCTCCTCTCGAGACAGGACAGAGTACTCATACGATTTTAATTTACAATTGTGTCCATGAAAAGTTCCCCCCTGACAGCAGTCCTATGCTATCAGAAGTATTTGTTACACAATATGGCAGACCTGAGTCATTGATTTGTTTTTTCTCAGTTCACCAGAGTTCTGCAGAAGTGCTACAACAAGTACTTCAAAAACATACCTGGAGTAAATTGCAGCCTGACGAAGACCACTCTTTCATCCAAAGAGTACCAGGGATAAATGCCCAGAATTTAAAACAGAACGGGGCCTTGGCCCTCTTCCTCTTCTAAGTTTTAATGCTACATTTAGTTTCCACCTACCCCTTCTGTCTCTGATTCAACTATAAAACTCATGAGAAAACATTGTAAAGGTTGTTGTTGATCGGATATCTGAGAATTGCAAGCTGTATTCTTTTGAGACATATTCTTTGTGTAAAGTTGTAAGATAGGCTGAAGAAGATGTTTTCAGGCTGAAAATCAAGTTGTTGGCAATATTGTACATGACTGGTGTTGCTCTTTAATATGACAAGCACATTTCTTTGGATCCTGATTTAAAGCAGCGATGATGTTTTTCTATCTCTGTATTGGTTTTACCTGGTAGTTCATTTCATTTCATTTCTTCTGGCTCGCATCAGAAATCTGGCATAGGATTTACCCTTGTTAGATACCCTATGTTTCTGCTCTCCTTGCCTTCAATGTTTTCTGCTGAATGTGTTATCTGAGGATTGGTTTCAACTAATTTAACCAGTGTAGTGGTCTGATATATTACTAGCTGATGTATGAATTAATGAAATCTATCTTTAGATGTTCTTGTTAGGATTTAATTGAATGAATTGAGAACACTGGGAGGTCTAGGAATCTGTCTCTATCTCACTAGGATCCTTTTCAGTTAATTAAACATTTCTAAGTTCCCTCAAGCTAGAGGCTGAAGCATTGAGAGTTCAAAGTCTCTCTCTGATCTCAGGTTTTCACCTTTGTGTTCTGAATCTTTAATGTTCCTGGTTTGAAGAGTTAACCTTTTAGGTTTTGGATCACAGGTTGTCCAATGGCATGTCCTATCCCTGGACCTGATTTCTGAAAGGTCACCTTTGAGGTTTCCTTGCTTTCACCCTCTCCTTTACCTTTTCATGTCACACTATCATCTTTAAGATCCAATGCTTTAAATGACTAGCCCAACTGAAAGCCTGCATATTGAATAGCAAGTAAACCCTTTCCTGAATCCATTACCCAATGGTCTTGAATGTTCTCTGAATTATCTATCCTTTGCCTAAACCCTCTTTTCTCAGCCTTGTCACATATTGAACCCTTCTTTCCCAATTCCCAACAACCAAACCCAAAATCAAACAAACCCTGAGCCTATAACTAGCCTAAAATCTTAACACCGAGCTTCAAAGACATAAAACCTTTGCTCATATAGAGAGATCCCTCTCTGGACCCAGGAGGGATAGATCCTGAGGTCTGAAAGTGGTTCTGATGTTGTCTCATCTTTTGGTCTTGCCAACCTGGCCAAAAAATGGGAACCCCAACACGCGGAGGCCCTAATTTTGCAATTCCTGGATTTTGTCTAATAAACATCCAGGCTGCGGGTTCTTTGTGGATTATTATGATTTATTTCATGACTCATTCAATTGGATGGCTGCGACCATACTTGAGTCTACTTGTTGGTCCTTATTTACTAGATGGTTACGTCCATACCTTGGATCTCGGTTTTTGTACACTCTATTATGGATGGCTGCGCCCATACCACATATCATGTATCAGAGATATTAGTTGTATTTGTATTCGTAGGTCTTCCGACGGCAGTGTTTTGAGTTGGGCATGTTCTCATAAATAATTTCACCCCTCCCTCTCTCTCAAACCTCATGCTTTAGGGGGCATCTATTACACAACATTTTGTCACCGTCCATGCAATCCCTTGTCCCATACATTGGAGGACTATTCCCGTGACTTGTGAATATTAAAATGTCCTAAAAACACCTTGATGGCATCCCTCTGCATAAGGACAAGAATTCTCCTGAAGAACATTTCCTCTGGAAAACCCTAAAAATCCATGTTTTGGCATTGGAGCGGGTAGCCAGGTCATCCCTCGCACCAATGGGGAAAATGCACACTAGTGGGCACGCCAGCTGGCGCTATGTCCCTGTGTTATGCCCGCGCCAAGCCTATTAAGGAATTTTTTTTAACAATAGAAGGCAGAAGTTTGATTCTAACAACTTT
This sequence comes from Pinus albicaulis, assembly GCA_034641835.2. NCBI lineage: Eukaryota > Viridiplantae > Streptophyta > Pinopsida > Pinales > Pinaceae > Pinus > Pinus albicaulis. The sequence continues at coordinate 282,173,353 of CM076576.1, read as the reverse complement.
AGAATGGATCATCAAAATGAGGTTGGGCTGTTTGGCTCCGGATCTCCCTGATTAGGAAGTGGTTTTCCACCTCTCATGGAACCTTCCTAAGAGATAGGACTCTCCCCCATGATTATAGGGAGCCTAACCTCTCCGTCTCCCTCTATAAAAGCCTGACCTCTCCATTTGCTAGCTAGCTGAACTTTTGGGAAGGAAATTATAGCTGAGTGACAATCAAGAGCAGAGCTAAGGAGAAACTTGTGAGAGAGAGAGTTCTGTCCAATCCCTGACGAGCTTTGTGAGACACGTCCCGCTGGAACCCTGTCGAAGGAATATCATGACGTCAGACCACCGGTTGTAATCGTTCTCTTGTATCTTAATATACATGACTATGCTATTGGTTCCATGATTGTGTTTTTCATTATATAATGAAATTTCATTCGTTCCTCTCTGACTGATCGATAGTTATAAAAGTGTGAAATATTATGTTGCATGTTGTCTTTCTTCTTTGCATGTGTACATGTGTCTGGATGCAGCAAGCTCACGGATCGTGACCTGTCCAACTAGGAATGGAAGCACCACTTCTTCTTCGACAACAGTAGTGAAGGAATCACGGTAAGCAATCTCTCGCGATTCTATCTTCTGTAACTAGGAACCAATAACTTTTCGTGTTTCGATTGTTTCTAGACCCACTCTAGGGCTAGTCGGATCGCCTCTGTCCGTAGAGGGGATTTACCTCCACAAAATACATGCAGGTTGAATTAGTTGTAACTGAGTGATTCAAATTTGTAACAGAGTTGGAATTGTAGTTATGCAAGTTGTAAATTAGTTTAAATCAGTTAAGTTAGTTAAAATAAATTGTGCTAGTTGTAACTGAAGATACACTAGTGAGAGATCAAATGAATTAATTATTAATTAATTCACAATCAGTGGTCTCACATGAAAATGAAGATTTACTATTATTAGCTGCATGCATGTCAGATCCAGTGGAGACACAATTGAGTTCTAGGTGAAAGGGAAGTAAACTATTAGTTGTGACATTATCCGGTTGCACACATGTGTTGGTGAAAAAGGAGGTCTCTGAGCAACACCCAGGTTCAAGATAGAGGCCAACAAGGTTTCCGCAGTAGTCTAGCACAACGTCGACATTTTCACCCTACTCTAAGGAGTAGAGCGTCTCACTCGAGGTGTGTCATGACCTTAGTAAGGTTAGGAGACAGATCATGTACCAAACAGTTACAACCATGAAGGGAAACTAAAGGAACTTGGAATAGCAAACAAATCTCGCTACTATGTATAAGCTATTACTCATTACGCACATTTAGGATGCCGAGTTAAAATTTAAAACAGGGCACACATTCAAAATAAGCAACTAATTAACACTTAACTCAAAACATCAAACACAACAACAACCATATTTCATTATCAATATAAAATGACACACATCACTCCGCAGAGTATATTACAAGGTGATTCAGTACAACAGAGATCTTACAGAGCTCTCCTATGGCTCTCGCCCTCGGCCCTCTGTCGGACTAAATCTTATCTACGCTGGCTGATTTCCTATTTGTTCTTCCACCAACATGACTGTCAGTCTTTCCTCTTTTCCTGCTCCACTATTTGCCGCTTCTACTTGATTACTGGGAGTTCCGCTGATTTTCTTTGTCTCTCGTTTCTGCCATCTGTGCTGTTCTCCGCAACTACCGCGCCACCTATCCGCAACCATGACAGCTCCCTGTCTACCATGTTTGCGCTCCTCCACCTATTCTCCGCAACTAAAAACTGTTCCTTTCTCAAAACAAAGGCCGCAATAGGCCTCAACCACACGCTATTGACTCATCCCGAGTCAATATTTTCCTGCTATTGTGACTTCCATTGGTCTGTCTGCTTCTGAGGCTGACTTTGTCTTCTCTGTTTCCTCACTCTGTCCAAAAAAAGGCCCCAACTCTGGAACCTTTCTCAATGCGGAAGACTTGATTTCTGCGAACTTGTTAATTTTCTGTTGCCATTCCCTAATTAGTTTTTCAGTTTTTGTGGCGAATCTTTCAGCCTCGGTTTCGCCTTCTACTGGCGGCAGCTTATTGAATACCTCTTGAATCTTTGTTTCGGCTTCAGCTACCATCTGTTGTATTACCTTTGCCTTTTGCTTGACTATTTTTCTCAGCTCTCAGAGGACCTGCTTTGTGGCAGCGAAATGCTCCTCTATCTTCTTTATTATGGTTTCCAATACCTCCACTTGGTTGTAGAGCTGGGTTATGCCGACGAGATCCGTGGCCTCTTTGATCTCTTGCGAAATTTGTTGAAACTGTGTTGAGATAGGTTGGGCTTTCATGGTTAACGAATTAGAGCATTCGTGTAAATGTTTCAGTAGGTTGTAACCCTGTCTGACTGTCATCCCCAGGGTTTCCTTCATTCGGGCTACTTGCTTTTGTTTCTCGGTAACCTTCTCAGCATATATCACGCCGGGATCTGGTAATGCTTATTTGGCGGCTAGCGTTTGTTTGAGCTCTTGGTTTTCTTTGCTAAGATTTGCACATGTCATTTTCACTCGGATAGACCTTTCAACCATGGAGTAGGCCGATATGTCCTCTGGTGTCTTGTTATCCTGGGAAATTACTGTTGGCCAGAGGTCCTTGAAGATATCCATTACCTTTTACAACTATTCTTGTAGACTTTCCTTATCCCATTTTTAGCTGTTTTCACTCTTCAGTAAGCGCAATGACCTATTTTTGTTGCTGCTCGAACCTCTATTGGAGGTCGTTATGTAGCCCTTTTGCCTGCTGTGCTGCTCGCTGGATGAAGTTGTATAGCTGTTCAGTCCCCCAGTTCGGCATGCTCTCCGTGCCTGACATGTCGTGGGTTGGCGGTATTTCTCTGAGGGTTTGCCTGCTGGCTATTGATCTCTCTGAGTGCTCATGCAGTGATGTGGTTTGGTTCTGTCATGGCAGATAATGTTCTGGGTTATTCATACTAGTGGTCAGCTGAATTTGCTATAGTATTAAGTTGGCTTGCTGAAATGTGTTCAGCTCTTTTGGCGAGGGCGTTGTATCTGCAGTAAAATATCCTCCTTAAACTAATAGTTCCAGGAAAGTTCCCTACCCCACCAGAGGTTGGTTAACCTCGGGTACCATATCTGTACTCAAGTTAACTTCTACCTCGATGTCCCCATTTGTCTTGTTTCTTAACTTTACTGGGTCTGAGATAGTTGCTGAGGTGGATGGAGTGCAGGCGAATTGGTCTTTGGAAGTAAATGAAGTATGGGGTGATGAATGGTGAGTGCTAGGCGAAGAGGTGTGAGTGTGGGGTGGAGATGATGTTTGAATATTCAAAACCGATAATGGATCAAACGCAGGTAGTGCGGAGGTGACCTGGGTAGCAACCTCTGGCTCTTCTCGAACTGGCACTCCCGTATCCATGGGTTGGGTTTGATCTTCCTCGGTGAGGTCAACTATTTTCCGAGGCACCATAATTCATGCTTTCTTGACCTTAGGGGTAGCTACTGGTGGTTTAGGTGCCTTAATCTTATGGATTGAAGTTACTGTGGTTGCTGGGGGTGAATTGAACATGGTGGAAGGTAGGGCAGTGATGATATGTGTAATCATGGATGGTCACTGCAAAATTTGAAGACTGAAAATCTGAAAAGGAAGGAAACACAGGAGAAGCACTTGTGAGGATTTGTATTACCAGATTTAAGTCCTTCACCCTTGTGTCCAGTTGTTCCAGTAAAGGTTTTAGCTGCAGTCGAGAAATACTACTCACTATTTCCTCTGGTGTCTCCCCTAGTAGTGCTTTTAGCAGTATGCCCTCGAACGAATAGTGAGGTATTCCACTTTTGATCTCCATTCCAACTCCCGGTCATGAACAAACTTCGGCGTGGAATGCCTTTTCTTCAACTTGGAACTTTAACGGTCTCATTTTGAACATGGTTTCATCCACGCAACTGGGTCTGATATATGTCTGCTTGTGGGTGACCCCAAACCATATCTGCGAGGAATATCTGTCCAACAGGTTCCTCAGAACCCTTTGCTGTCTCGCCACCACATCCACCATCTACCTGTATCAGAATGAAAAAGCCTCCTCATTTACCTCCTTAATGCTGGGATCTCCCAAGATTCTCCAAGGTGTAAACTTCATCGCCATTGGCTGGTCGTTTGTGATTTCTGTGAGCTATCTTACCCTCAGGTGAGTCCATTTCCACATCGAAAATTCCATTATGAGGTAGTCGTAAATGAATCCTGTGGCTCTTTTGTAGCTATCTTCGCAGGCCTCAAACAGTTCGTTTAGTAGGAATGTACACCAATTTAGCTGGGTTCCCTGGAGGCAATGTTCCACAACTAAAATGCTGTCGAGGGTGCAATTTCCTTTGGTGTAATGCCTCATCGTCTTACCCGCTATTAGGTAGTAGGAAAATTTGACTGTTGGATTGTTGATGAGGTCTATCTTCGCCCCCTTCCCTCCTCCTTTGGTCTCATATTTATTATAGTAATCACAGTCTCCTGCCTTCTTAGCTCTCTTGGATACGTTCTGGAATGCCATTGAGACATCCTTCCCTTCTGCTGATAATCCTGTAAGCCTATTGATATCTTTTGCATGTATAGGTATTTCTCACCCTAGCCACAATGATCCATTCTAGAGTCTGCTCAGCATGAATTTCGTACACTACATTGCCGCTCTCGTTGTTCCAAACACTAGGAGGTTCCTCAGGTTCAACATTGTTGATTTTTGGATACCTCTGAACTCTAGATTCATTCTTGTTGCTTCCCCTCCCTTAATGATTCCATCCTCTGAATTCTCTCATCGAGCTCAGGCTCGACGACTGCTGGTGCTACCTTTGTCATATTCGTCCTTCTTTTGTATACCTGGAGTGTTGTTCCTGATCCTTTCTGTGAATTTCTGCTAGTGGACTATCTCTTTGAACTTCCACTAATGAAATTTCACTTGTTGTTGCAGCTATTTCTTGTTATAACTCGGAATTTTCTGGAATTCTTGTAACCGGCACGAATGAGGTTGATAAGACCCCATAAATAATTAATTTTTCTGTCTTTCTCGTGGCTATAATCATGCGATTAGTTACTATGGTGAGGTGCATTCTGACATTGCTGACTGTGTCTTCAGGATTTGGGTAGATGTTATGGGTAATGATTATGGCTTAATATGGAAAATTTATTATGGTATGGTTGTTACTAATTATGGCAGTTAATTCTCAAATCCGGGTGATCCTACGGACTAACATCAGTATGATGGGTTATTATGACAGAATGATGTTTGACACGCTTGAATTTTTGACACGGATGACGCATTAGATGCTACCCCCTCCCTCGACCACAATTGGTTGCGATGTGGTCTCCGCATCGCAACAGGTGGATTTAATCTCTATATTATTGTGATTTCTTTTATCAAGATTCCTATTCTATATCTCATCTCGGGTGCGAGAGAGTTATTGACTCGATATATTTCTATTCTACCCTACTAAATCCTCTCGGTTGCGAGAGTTATTTGAAAAATAAATGATGAAACTTACTCGTGATAAGGCTTCAGGCATGCGCTATTCACCCATCCTTGTAATACTTGGCCATCTAGTTGCGCCAACCGAACTGCGCCTGAATATTTAATTTCAATGACATGGTATGGTCCCATCCAGTGCATTCTGAGTTTGCCCGGAAACTTTTGAAATTTGTTGTCTTACAACAGAATTTTCCCTTCGATTGTGAACATCTTATGTTTGATATGACAGTTATGCCAAGCCTTCTATCTTTCTTTTTGGACCGTCTGATGGAATTTCACCAGGAATCTGTATTCTTCAAGCTCTTGTAGCTCATGGAGGTGTTCATTGATTGAGTCGTCCTCTAGTAGATGTACTGTTGAAGCGATTAATAGACTTGGTATGATAAATTCAGTAGGTACCACTGCTTCTCTCCCGTACAATAGCTGGAAAGGAGTCTGATTGTGCAACCTTTTTACAGTTGTCCTGTATGCCCATAATGTTGCTAGTATCTGCTCATCCCAATCATCCTGATTGGCATTGCATATCTTGGTTAGTCCTTTTTCTTAGATCTTATTAAATGCTTCAATGGTTCCATTTTCCAGAGGGTGGTACAAAATGCTTTTATGATGTTGCACCATAAAATTATCTAATAGAGACTTGATTGTTGTATTGATGAAGTGTGTACCTTGATCACTGGTTAGGCTTCGGGAGCAGCCAAATCTGCTAATGATATTTTCGAAAATGAACCTAGCTACTATGTCTGTTGTGCAATCTTTCATTAGTGCTGCCTCTGTGCATCTTGTGAGATAATCTATTGCGGTAATTATGTACCTTGCTTGTGATTGTCTTGCCACTGGTGCAATTGGCCCTACGAAATCAACGACCCATTTTTCAAATGGCTGCAATGCTCTTACAGGTTGAAGTGGAAACTCATCTTGGTGTGATGGCCGTCCCATTATTTGGCAGACATCACATTTCTTTACATATGCTTTACTATCTTTATGTAGTATGGGCCACCATAACCTCGCTTGTAATATTTTTCTTGCAGTGGGTCTTGCGCCGACATGGCCCCCTGCAACTCTGCAATGACACTCCCACAAGATATCCTCTCTTTCATGGTCCATGATACATCTTCGTAAGACCTGGTCCAACCCCATCTTATACAGTTGTCCTGCTATCAGTTGATACTCAGCCGCTTCCACTACCAAATGTCTTCTCTGAGTCGCCGTGTATTCAATTGGGCACTGTCCTGTTGCCAGATATGCTGCTATATTCTCCAAATAATCTGGGATGGCTTCTACTGTGAAGAGATCAACATCCAGAAACTGATCATCCAGGGATCCCCCATTCTCTCCATTTTCCAGCCTTGATAAATGGTCAGGATCTGTGTTTAACCTTCCTGGTTTCACTATCACTTCGAAGGTGAACTCCTGGAACAGTAAGAGCCATCTATAGATCCTTCCTCCAAGCACAGGCTTGTTAACCAGGTACTTCAATGCCGAGTGGTCTGTGAAAAATTTGAATGTACCTCCTAGTAGGTAATAACGAAACTTCTGAAGGGAATACACCATCGCAAGAGCTTCTCATTCTATTGTTGTGTAGTTCCTTTCAACAGTCGACAAATTACTGCTTGCAAAATAGACTGGATGATCAACATAAGTTTCTCCTGGCTAAGCTAACACTGCTCCAAATGCAATTCTAGAGGCGTCAATATGGACGTGGAACTGTTTGTCCCAGTTAGGATGAACCAATATGGGTGCACTTGCTAGCTTTTCTTTCAATGTATTGAGGGCACTAGTGAATTCGTTAGTCCAACTAAATTTATTTGACTTCTGCAACATTTTTTCAAATGGTGTTGTTATCTTTGCGGAGTTGCGGATGAATCTTTTGTAGTACCCGGTATGGCCGAGTAGTGATCTTAACTATTTCACAGTCTCTGGCGCTTCTATGTTAGTAATGACTGCTACTTTTGCTGGATCCACACAGACACCCTATTTACAAACGACATGCCCCAACAACGTCCCAAATGGGACTGCAAATATGCATTTCTTGATGTTGAGGGAAATTTGGAGTTGTCTGCATCTGTCGAACATTATTCTCAGCAAGGTTGCATGAATTTTCAGTAAACTGTAAACTGTCCAATCATCCATGTATACCTCAAGGAACTTGTGGATATATTCCTGAAATGCTGCTATCACTATTCATGAAAACACTGCTGGTGCATTCTTCAGTCTAAAGGGCATGACACGGTATGTGAACGATCCCCATTCAATTTTAAAAGTGGTCTTCTTCTTGTCTTCTTCATCTATTCTTACTTGATGCTACCTTGAGAAACCATCTGTGAATGAATAGGCTTCATTTCCTACCACATTGTCGAGAACCTCATTACTAAACAGAGTGGGAAATGGATCATGTATGCATGCATTGTTGAGGCTTCTGTAATCAACACATCCTCTAATCTCAAAATTTTCCTTTTTGCTTTGTATGAAAATGGGACTGACCCACTTTGCTTCCTCTACTAGAAAAAGCAGCCCTGCTTTCAACATTTTATCTATTTCTGATTTGAATTTCTCCTTTACCCTTGGATTTAGATGGTAAGGTCTATGCTTCACTGATCTCGCATCGGGCTTCAAGACTATGTGCATTTCCCCCATGTCCCCTTTTATCCCCTTTAGCTCCGCTACTGAGGATGGGAATATGTCTTCATATTATTATAAAAGGTCAAAGATATCCTTAGTCATTTCTTTATCCCAGTAGTCGCCAATGGACGCTATTTTGGGTTTCTCTAGGGTTCCAATGTTCAGCTTCTTAGTCCTCAAGGGTAGCAGATGTAGTCCTTTTTTTGTTGGTTCTTCTTGTATATCATGCTCCCCTTATTTCTCTTCAAACTAGAAGTTTCTGTGATTCTCTAAATCGTCGTCATCAATCTCACTATCTATTCGTTTGCATGCTACTGATTGTTTTATATTCTGCTCTGAGAGCGGTTACTCTTTCTCTTCTTGAATTTCTGGAAAAAATAGTACTCTTTTGATGGCTTGTAGTGCCTGTGTAACCAATTTTATTTCTCCTTCAAAAGAAAAACATTACGTAAAATTTTCTGCAACTACTTACTAGGTGCCAGTTCCTCTTCTTTTCTTCGGTTAAGTATCATGCTTATGGAATTGTGTCCAAAGAATGTATAAATTGTGTATCCACAACGATTCTGGATACCCTGCTTTCTTCCAGTTGTAATCACAATTTTCTAAATGCTTCGTGGGGTCAGAATCCCTTTGGTACTTCTAATTGTGGTCCTGCATCTTCCTTGAATCTAGCTCTTAGTGCTATTGCAACATCTTCCCATATCAGAAGTGAGTTGTGATGGTTGACCCACCATCTTGCCGATGTGGATTGAAGTGCTACATCCATAAGAGGGACTTTGTGTTCTATTGGTATTTTTTCTTCTACTTTTGCAATAAATGTATTTACAACATCAATATTTGATAGAGTTGAATATCCTCTTACCTCAGTTCCAATCTAGTTGACTCCTAGGATATTAGCACATCTTCTTGTATTAGTCTCGTATCCTCCCTGTTGCCAATCATACCAAGCTATTTCCGAGCCCAAGTCTAAACTTTGAACGCTTCTCCAACTTACGTTTCCTCCCATTGTTGGATTGATATAGTCTTCTCTCTTCCCTGCCGTCATTTGGTAAAGGTGATCGAGAAGTTGAGCATCCTCTTTGTTATCAACAGTTACTGTATATTGGGGTCCCCGATATAGGTTAAGTGGCTGAGTGACCCTGACTTCCCCATCTTCCAATATCATCAGTTCCTTTTTCAAGTCAATCACTGCATAGTTCTCAAAGGCCCAATCTATCCCCAACAAAGAAGGATAGGGATCCTTGTCCCCCATGATGTCTATCACCTCAAAATATGTGTATGTTTTCACTCCCGCAACATCAACCTCGACCTCTTCTAGCCTTCCTATAGGCACAATGCAGTACTAATTTTCCATGCGGAGCTGTATCAGTGAGTATGTCAACTTTTGCCTCCCCAGTGCTTCCCACGTCTTTCTTGGTAGAATGTTGGCATTTGATCCTATGTTGAGCATGGTGTCTTTGATTTGAAATCCCGCGACTTGAGTATTCACGCGGAATTAATTTCTTGTTCTTATTTCATTTCTTTTTATCCTTCTTATGTATCTCTGGGTTGAATCTCTTGACTCTTATTGTTCTTTGTTTTCCTGCACCACCAATTCTAGATTTTTCTTTAGTTGTTCCAACATTGGTGCACTGGTTACAATTTTCAAAAATAATCGGAACCATTCCTCAATCATTGTACTTGTATGGGCCTGCATCTCTTTTTCTACGGTTGGCTATGGAAGCTCAATGCCTTTTCTCCCCCCTATTTGGGAAAATTTTTCCACTGCCTCCTTAAAATATTGATTCTGTCTATCTGGTCTGAAATTGGTTTTTGGAGATGCTCACTTGATCAAATTTATTGGGTCTATATTCTGTGTATCCTCACCTGTTATCTTTCCTCCCCTGGTTACTATGGCTACATTTTGCATAGCCTGAGCCTCTACTATTCTTGGTTCTGCATTCACTAGATTCGCTCCTCTCTATTTGGCTCTTTCCTCCCACCTCTTAATTAATTCTAGACAGTCTTTAGTTGCGTGTGTATTGAATCTGCACTAAGAGAACCATGGTCTTCTAGGTAGCGGACATTCCCTTGCTACGTGTCCTTCTTGATCATAGTTGTAGCACCTTACTAGTCCTCTTCCTCCAGTTCCGCCTCCTCTCATTCCTCCTCCTCGTCCCCTTGGAGCTTCATTCACTCTATAAGATGGTCTGTCCAATCGTTCTACCAGTGCATCAAGGGCTCTACACTGCTCTGTATTATGCATTGTGAAAGCACAAAATTCACAATATGTATTGTTTTGAAGGTTGGAGTACTTATAAAAAATTGGGCATACTCATGGAGGATGACCAATGCCTTTGCATATTTTGCAGTATTCAGTTGCAGTCTGATTCTGTTGAGCGAGAAACCCTGGAAAGTGGGGTTGCAGCTGGTATAATCCCTGAGTGTTTATCTATGCAACTCCCCCAATTGGTGGAGTCCCTTATGTCTCCACTACTGAAGCTCCTGCATTCTGCCCCTGCAACCTCGGCCATTCTGTGGCCACGTGTCCCTCCATCAGACAATGGGTACACCATACATTGGGCCTTGTAGGTCGTATCGATTGAATGTCCTTCAACTTCTCTGTTAAACTGGCTATCTGATGTTGTAGCCCCAATATGGAAGGGTCTTGAACTTCTACTCCTCCTCTGAACTCTTGCGGATACCCCGCCATAGCCTCTATCTTCATAGATTTCTCCAGGGAATCTTGTAAGGTATCAATCTTCTGTTGTCTTAGTGGAGTTCTCATCAAAGGAACAAGTGCTTTAATAAATCAATCTCATTGATGATTCAGATCAATTAGGTAACTCAGTTTCCCAATCGTTTCCTTAAACCTCCTCATCAGGTCCCACGCCGTTTCACCTTCTCGTTGTTTAATCTCCCACAACTCAGATAACCCTTGCTGATCTGTCTCAGGTAACTTAAATGCTTTGAAAATTCTTTCTTTACATCGTCTATCGCTGGGTTTGGATGAGCTTTGGACCATTTAACGAACCAGCGAAGAGCTCTCTCTCTTAGAGTAGTCTAGAACTCAATCAACTTAACTGCCTCTGGTGTTTGCCAAGCTCTCCATATCGCTTCGCAGAGATACCATTGTTGCTCCACATCATCGTTTCCCCTCCTAGAGAATTATGGGTATCGAGTAAACGATCCCACCATATTTCCTTGTATGGGTGGTACTATAATAAAAGCTCTACTTCCTGGCTGTGTAATTGTATTACTAGCACTATAGCTAGTAGATATATGTACTATAGACTTAACACTATTCAACTTGCTAAATTCCCATAACTTCAATTTTTTTTTTATCTAGTGGCTGAGAGAGTACCAGAGGAAGGTTGGGACTAGAGCTACTTGAAATTTGGGGAATAGAGTTACCTTGAATTACAGGTACCAACCTATCTCGAAATAGTTTCTCCATCGCAACATGCAATTCCACATCCTCAGGGCACATGTCCTCCACATTGGGCTTTTCTCCCTTTTTTTTTTGGGTTGGGCTCCTATACACTTGCCTAACTTCTTTGATGGTCCCTCCTATTCCTTGGGATCTCGTCTAACCTCCCATTTCCTTTGTCATCTGCGGTGCCCTCTCCTTGTCTTGTCGATTACTTTCCTATTTCTCAAACTCATTCATCACTCTTCCCCGCCACTTCTCAGCAATCTGCGCCCTCCAATGTGCTCGTGCTCTCTCAACCTACTGGAAATTCTATCATCCATATCCCTATTCCTCTTTCTAACTTACTTGTAGCATCTTTCCCTCAACTCCTTCCCCCAGTACTGGAGATTTAAGTCTCCATCTCAGAATTTTGAAATTATATCAAACCCTTGTCCACCATTAAAGCTTTGATCCACAATGGGATTTCCTTCAACAGTTCTCCCTACAATCCGGATCTGAATATGTCTTCCGGTTTTGAAAAGGATTGGTAGCACTCGGTTGCAAATTCCACAACGTATCCTTCCAAGGTAGATTGTACCCAGAAATCTATTGCTTGGGTCAAATCAATGTCTAACCGATGGAGTGCTACTAGATCCATCTGCGTCTACTTATGACAGACCCTACGCGACTGTCCTAGAAGTGACTTGACTTGTAGTCTCCGCAACCAATTATAAAGTTCTTCCGGAAACTTCCCCTAGAAAATTTTGTACAGGTCACTTGCAGATTCAGAAGATAGGACTCTATCCCTTATAGTTTTCTCCCTCTACTATCACAACTCCACTTGCTGCGATATGAGCTGGTATAAGTGGTTATCCCACCAGTTTTGTTGTTCTCTCTCGTAGATACACGATACCATGATCTAGCTCCTAAATGAATTTTCGTGTCCTGGAAACATAGCCATTTGTTGGCGAAAAAGGAGGTCTCTGAGCAAGACCCAGGTTCAGGATAGAGGCCAACAAGGTTTCCTTAGTAGTCTAGCACAACACCGGAATTTTCACCCTACTCCAAGGAGTAGAGCATCTCAGCTGAGGCATGTCGTAACCTTAGTAAGGTTACGAGACACATCATGTACCAAACAGTTACAACCATGAAGATAAACTAAAGGAACTTGAACCAAAAAAAAAATCTCGCTACTATGTATAAGCTACTACTCATTACGCATGATCAAGATGCTGAATTAAAATTTGAAACGGGGCACACATTCACAATAAGCAACTGATTAACACTCAGCTCAGAACATCAAACACATCAACAACCATATTTCATTATCATTATAAAATGGCATACATCACTCCACAGAGTCTATTACAAGGTGATTCAGTACAATAGAGATCTTATAGAGCTCTCCTACAACTCTCTCCCTCGGCCCTTTGCCGGACTAACTATTATCTACGGTAGTTGATTGCCTATTTGTTCTTCCGCCAATGTGACTATCAATCTTTCCTCTTTTCCTGCTCCGCTGTTTACCACTTCTACTTGATTACTGGGAGTTCCTATTATTGTCTTTATCCCCCGTTTCTTCCATCTGCGCTGTTCTCCACAATTTCTGGTCCACCTATCTTCTGGCTATTCACAACCGTGACAGATCCCTGTCTACCGTGATTGTGCTTCGCCACCTGTTCTCCGCAACTCAAAACTGTTCCTTTCTCAAAAAAAAGTCCATAACAACATGCAACCACATACACATTGGATGTGCCCATGAGGATTGCGCAGTCAAGGCAGGCATGATTGCATTCATTCATGTATTGCTATCAGCTGGGATTGCAAAGTGGAGGCAGGCTATCTCGAGACAGTAAATTGGCTAAGGAATTTGCCAATTTTTGTATGACAATTAGCTCATGTATTGAGAGATCTTAGATTAGAGCTTTGTATGTAATTGTTTCACGATCCATGATATAATAGGTAATAGAAGATAGTGGGGTTTTAGCTATAAGCTTTCCTTGGTAAATTATCTGTGTTATGTGTGATTGATATTTCTTCATGATATTGTGATTGGTGATTGTGTTTTAAGTTCCGCAAAGATTCGTAGAAGCGATTATGTATTTAATAGTAGCATATTGCTAGATCAGGAGAATCCAGGATATACATGCATTTTGTATTAAATTTCTACAACCATTGTCATTTATAGGTGGCCAGAGTATTGTTGTTGCATCTAAGAAATTTTCACCGCGGCACTCATCTCCTCTCACAAGGGTTGTTTGTACTACTTTGAGAGAACACATGAAACCTGCAAATGAATTCATTTGTTTTTGGCTAGAACAAAGCTGGCAAATATTGAAGTAGCACATCACATAATAATTTTGAGATGCCTTTTCAAGTCTAAATGGTATTTTGTCCTTTTCAACACATTTACTGAAAAGAACAACAACAATGACACCTGAAATTGGTTATGGGGATGCATATATATTGAAGGATGTAGGGATGGTGTACAAAAAAATAGTTTGGTAGATATCCATTTTTAGTGATTCAAAAGTAGATGCGAATAAAGAGGTTGAAAAGGCCCTGCAATTGAAAATTTGGCACCAAATGTAGCAGGTACAAAAGCTGGCAATGACACTAACACAGTTTCAGTTGTTTGGCATGTGAACCCAGTGTCTATGAGCAATGGACTTGCTTCTCATTAGTCCATTGAACCCTAACATATTTCTATTCTACAAACAAGACTTAATCACCATAAAAAAACAGTCCATGGTATCGAAGGGATTTCAAGAATGTGTCTTGGTAAGCTTGGGCGACATGCAGATGCATCAGAGGTTGACATTGGAGGCTCTTTAATTGCAGGAGAAACATCTCAAGTCCAGGAAATTAAAAGGATGTCACCTGATCTCTTGGACTTTGACACTGTGAATAAGGTTGTGTTTGCAATGTGATTGTCTTATGTGACCCTTGTGTTGGTTTTGGTAGTGCCCAATCGATTTCGTGATGATATAAGATTGCTTAGTGCAACAACCAAGAGTGTAATACAACAATGGTGAATTATTTCTATGATCAAAGTACAATTTAAAAGTATTTCTGACTACTTTTGAAGCAACAGTTCATTTATTTTGGATAGTACCATTATGTCATAATAGGGAATGGAAATAGAAAATGAAAAACATATTGGAAATGACAAGAAAGAGCATTCACCTTGGTTGTTAGAGACATACGAAGTTATTGCAGGATTTTGGAGTACCTTGTGAATCCTTCTTTGATGTTAATTTTTCCCTCCGCATCATAGTCGTTAGTGCAACCAATTTTTGGAGGCTCCGTCATTGTTCCAAGGGATCCAGAGGTTTTTCTCTGCACCCTACAAGCTCCACTTCTTAATGCTGTTCTACCTATCTGGAGGAATCCAATTTTTTTGTCATTGCAATTTGGCTTTAATTACCTTTGTTTCCATTATCACCCTCAATAGGAAGAAATGTTTCAAATTTTTGTGAACAGGTAAGAGAGAAAAATATGGAATCCCTTTAGTAAAGTGGCAGTCATTAGCTAAACCAAAGGAAGTTGGTGGATTGGGTTTAGAAAACATACATTCCTTTGGTAAGGCTTAGACAACCAAGAGTCTATAGAGGTTGATTTCTAAGAAATTCATACGTAGGAAAGTGATTCTTCGTAAGTATATAAAACCACTATCAATGGAATATTGGATTAGATAGGTTATCTTGTTGATCGTCACATTGTAGAACCAGAGAATCCATTACTTGGCACAGGCAACATATCCAATTTCCACACCTATTTGGAACCAAAGAACCCAATAATTTGCACAACAACAGATCCAATTCCAAAACCTATTTGGAACATGGGATATAAAATTGAGGTAGATTTAAAGTTACCAGAAAGGGAAGAAAAACAGTGTAAGGAATATCTAGTACAACTTTAGAAGAATTACATTAGGCTTAGAGAGGAGGATTATTTTTCCTGGTCAAAGAATTATTGTGCACTATATTCAGAAGATCAAAGGACTTTGGTGGTGGGGTATTTGACTCTTTTCACTTAAAACTGAAGTCACGACTGGTCTTATTCACAAAGATCCAACTTGCTATTTTGTTCTAGATGTTGCTGGTCTGCCTAATGATTTTTTGGATGCCATCATGGTTGGTGTCCTCCCTTCTGCAGATGCAATAGCTTGTATACCACAATTCTTATATGATTTGTGATTTAATAACCTCATACTTCAAGCTATTAATGATTGTGGTTATCTAAGATATTTTGTGAAATTTTTTAAATCAAAAGCCTACTTACAGGCTTTGGCAGGTGATAATCCTAGGTCCTTATCATCTGCGTTGGATGAGGTGATATGACATGCTACTTCTTTGAGGGGGAATGGTGTGGATGTATTGATTGAAATATTAAATACTATTTCAAAACTTGGATTTGGTGCTGAAGTATCTTCCCTATTGCAAGAATTTTCCAACTCTTCTATGCATGTTCCCATAAAGACTGATTTAGAATAGAAAACAATCAGTTTAGTGGATGGAGATGAATCATCGAGGGTGACATCTGAGTTAGGGGTTGATACTTCTGCTTAAAGTTTTTCTTCAAACATGGAATTCTTTCTCCCAGATTGTATAAGCAATGCTACACGTCTCTTAGAGAATATTCTGCATAATATAGATACATGGGTGTGTCTTGAGAAAAATGGTATAGAGGGTATGTTGCAACTGCTTTATTTAGCCCTCTTACCATTGTCATTTCCAGGTGGCCAGAATATTGTTTTTGAATTTAATAAATTTTCACCGCAACACTCATCTCCTCTCACAAATGTTGTTTGCACTACTTTGAGAGAACACATGAAACCTGCAAATGAATTCATGGATTTTTTGGCTAGAACAAAGCTGGTAGATATTGAGGTAGAAAAACACATAAGAATTTTGAGATGCCTTTCAAGTATAGATGGTATTTTTCCCTTTTCAACACATTTACTGAAAAAAACAACAACAATGATGCCTGAAATTGGTTCTAGGGATGCAGATATATTGAAGGATGTAGGGATGGTGTACAAAGAAATAATTTGGTAGATATCTCTTGTTAGTGATTCAAAAGTATATGCAAATAAAGAGGCTAAAAAGGACTTGCAATTGGAAATTTTGCGCCAAATTTAGCAGGTGCAGAAGGTGGCAATGACACTAACACAATTTCAGTTGTTCAGCCTGTGAACCCAGTGTCTATGAGGAATGGAATTGCTTCTCATTAGTCCATTTAACCCTAATATATTTATGCTATACAAACAAGACTTCATCACCATAAAAAACAGTCCATTATATCGAAGGGATTTAAAGAATGTGTCTTGGTAAGCTTGGGAGACATGCATATGCATCATAGGTTGACATTGGAGGCTTTGTAAGTGCAGGAGAAACATCTCAAGTCCAGGAAATTAAAAGGATGTCACTTGATCTCCTGGAATTTGACACTATAAATAAGGTTGTGATTTCAATGTGACTCTTGTGAAGGTTTTCGTAGTGCCCAATTGACAACAATGGTGAATTATTTCTATGATCATGGTACAATTAAAAGTCTTTTTGACTACTTTTGAAGCAACAACTCATTTACTATGGATAGTGCCATTATTTCATAGCAAGGAATGGAAACATAAAATGAAAAACATATTGAAAATGATAAGCAAGAGCATGCACCTTGGTTGTTAGAGACATACAAATTTATTGCAGGCTTTTGGAGTACCTTGTGAATTCTTATTTGTTGTTAATTGTTCCCTCTGCATCATAAATGTTAGTGCAACCAATTTTTGGAGGCTCTGTCAATGTTCCAAGGGATCCAAAGGTTTTTGTCTACACCCTACAAGCTCAACTTCTCAATGGTGTTCTACCTATCTGGATAAATCCAATGTTTTGTCACTGCAATCCAACTTTAATTTCCTTTATTTCTATTACTACCCTCACAAGGAAGAAATGTTTCAATTTTTTTTGAAGAGGTGGAGAAAAATAGGGAATCCCTTTAGTAAAGTGGCAGTCATTAGCTAAACCAAAGGAAATTGGTGGATTGGGTTTAGAAAAAATGCATTCCTTTGGTAAGGCTTAAACAACCAAGAGTCTATAGAGGTTGATTTCTAAGAAATTCATACATAGGAAATTGATTCTTCGTAAGTATATAAAACCACTATCAGTGGAATATTGGATTATATATGTTGTCTTCCTTATCGTCACATTGTAGAACCAGGGAATCAATTCCTTGGCACAGGTAGCAGATCCAATTTCCACACCTATTTGGACCCAAAGAATCCATTACATGGCACAAAAACAGATCCAATTCCCAAAGCTATTTGGAATTAGGGATAGAAAAGTGAGGTAGAGTTAAAGTTATCATAAAGGGAAGCATAATAGTGTAAGGAATATCTAGTACAACTTCAGAAGAATTACATCAGGCTTAGAGAGGAGGATTCTTTTGTCTGGTTACTTTGAGGCTAGTATATAAAGCTATATTTGTAGATAATTCATGAGGAGCACTCTGGTAGTTGAAGAATCTCTAGAAGTTCAAAAGTATTCAAAAAGCTAAGTAATTAGATGCATATATACCTATGAGGGATATCACATTCATTTTTTTAATTTTTTTGTTTTGAATAAAGACTGAAAGGGCTGTAAGGCACTGCATCTTATGGTGCTTTGATGTATCTGGTTTGCCAAAAACTTTGAGATCTTTCAAGATAAGCTTTAGCCATTGTTTTAGTGTGTCTCCTAGTCATGACTGAGCTTTCAAAGTAAAAATTCCCCTAAAACTGGTAAATAAAGGACATTGATCCATCCTTCTACTATTAAGAGTGGGAATGGTGTTATTTCAATTTTCAACAGTGCCAATCAAGGTCAACAAGAAGAATATGTTGTAGGAGGTATCCTATACCTTAATGATTCTATTATCCTCATATATTCAAAATTTAAAGCATTTATTGGTACATGCTATAACAACTATGATGAAATAAAGGCACTAAAATTTTTGTTAACAATAGTAGTAGTGAAGAGGTGACTGAATTCTATGTCTTTGGGGATTCCTTGGTTATCAATTGGTTAAATGGTAGCTTTAGGATGGAAGAATTGTTTTCAAAACCCATTTTGGAGTAGCTGAAGACAGTCAAGGCACAATTATTAAAGATATCATTCCATCATATTTACAGATAATTTAAGGTAGAGGCTAATGGATTGTCTAAAGAGGGCTTGCTGATGACAAAAAACTATGGTTTAGCATGGGAAAGTAGGTATGGTGTAATACTCCCTGAGAGGTCATTGCAAAAACCACTAGTATAACTACTGAATTTACACCATATGAAAATACTAAACACTATTGATGGTAAAATAATTGCCTCTTTTATTATTCAAAGCATCCATTGTATCTATATATTGTTCATAACATCAAAATTTTAATAATGGGAGTGAAAAAACATCTTACACAAAGTAATAATTAGATCATACTAGCAAGATGAGGACCTTCAAATTTTTAATGACATTATTGTGCAAAGATGCAAATAATGGGCATTTAACACATGCCTCAATCTTGACATAATATAAAATTTTGAATGATTGGTTTCTTGTAAATGTACTCCACAACATGTTATAATGTGATATGTTTATGCACATATTTTCTCAATCTCCACACAGGATAAGGTTTGAGAACTAAGGAAAAATAATTATGATGTTACTTGTTTACAGATTTGAGAAAGCCTCAAGGGTTGCAATCAAAATCTAGAAATTATGTTTCTTGGTGGAATGTGAAACATGCTTGGATTTGTATAGTGCTTCAATGCTTGTTTAGGAACTAGGTAAGTGTGAATGAATAAAAGTTTTTTTTTTCATTTTTCTACATTGGATTCCCATTCTCTCTAAGTTATCAAAGACAAGTTAAAACTTGATTAGACTAAGGGACAACATATTCCATTGCCAAACCTTAACCTTACAAGGAAGTGCACTACACTTGTTTGATACTTCCAGACATTTTGAGGGGATGCCAATAGAAATTTCAATGTTGTTGGATACACTGGCGTTGGTTAGTTTTAGAAAAGTTCTCTTTGTCAAATATGCTATTTTCATGAAGTAATATTTCCAACTAAGATGATAAAGACTTCGCATGCCTAGGACATAGTGGTGTTATTTCTTGCCTATATTTGTGATTTATTAGTATTCCACCTGTTGTAGCCACTACAACACCCTCCAAAATTTGGTCCCATTTTAAAATTTTGGAACCCCTGGTCTCTCGGTAAAGAGAAATATAACGCGGCCTTAGCCTAGAACCTCAAGAGAAGGTCTTTCCATGCATTATCCCGACAAAGTCTATCTAGGGTTTGGTCTCTTAGCAGTCAATCGGATAGTCACTAGGTCGCAAAACTCATAAAACCAAGGAATGTGCGACTATGTGACCATGCGACACAGTTACCCAGCGACCCGTAGGTCGTGAAGTCGCGAAGTTGCATTTTGTTCTAAAACTTAAAATTCGCAACCTTGCGGCCTCCAGGTCGCGAACTTGCAAGGTCGCGAGGTCGCACATCCCTTAACCGGCCTTGATCTGCAACCTTATGACTTGCATTAATTGACTAAATGTGCGACCCCTTTATAAAAAAAAGGTTGCATAGGTCACATTCGACCTGCGCAACAGAACGAGTAACGACTCTGAAAAACCAGCTGGAGCGTGTTTTTCTAGGGTAAGTTGCCTAATCCTCCTATTTTTTCCTTTTTGGTTGAATTGCTGCCAATCCTGCCCTTTCCCCTTGCCCTTTTATCCCTGCCTTGGCCTCATTCGAACCCCTAGCAGTCCTGGTCGGAGTACACTCCACCCCCCTCATGGCATATTCCTTCCTATCTCCTTCTCTTAAGCCTCTCTTTTTCCCAGTCTGCCTCAACCACCCTCCCTAGCTACCCGAGGAAAACTTAAGAGCTAAATTTTTCCATTCCACTCAATGTTTTTTCCTTCCTTACCTTTCATCATCGCAGAATCCCTCAAAGGAGCCCTAGTGCGACCCCGCGACCTCGCGACCCTACGACTGCGCGACCTCGCGACGTGGTCACTAAGTTGCAAGGTCGCCTATTCACTCATAACTAGTCATTGGCCACCCTCGTGACCTACCGACCTAGTCGCAAGTCGCAAAGTCATCAAGTCATGTTTCCCCTAATTTCGACCCAAGCGCGACCTTGCGACCTTGCGACCTAGTCGCCAAGTTGCCAAGTTTCCATTCCTTGAAAGTGTACACTGGTGCGACCTGGTTGCAAGGTCACAAAGTCACATGTCTAATCCTTTTCCTTGGATAATAGTTAGCAGAGGTAGAAATAGCCTTAACGTATTTATAATTATGCCATCTGTCTTATCATGGGATTGTTTCATTAATATGCCAGGGATCATCGAAGCCGAGCTCGAGTGCGTGTCCATTTCTTTAGCCTCAAGTGATATGGGGCCCTCGACAGTTCGAAAGAGAAACAAGAGTCCTGAAATAGAAATTTCATAAGAAGAAATGCCTCCTTCCCCTCCCCCTATCTATGGAGACATCGCTTGTGTGTTCGGGAAAGGGGATAGCATGAGTTGGTATCAGGTATACCAGGAGTTCACAAAGCCCGAGTTTGCAGAGGATCTCCAAGACCGGCTTATTTATATTCAGGTCAAGAGGTCCAAGATTCACTATGCAGGCACCCATCCACCCATATTTCCATGTGAAGAGATTATTGAATGGATCTTGCAAAATGTCGACTCCAGAATTTGAGTCATTCGAGATCATTCGGGGAAATCATTTGCTAATCTGAAGGGGCAGGATGCGGAAGTCTTCTATGCACTCCCCACCCGAGAGAAAAATTTCAATGCTGAATGGGCTACCACTCATGCAGTTCCCATATGAGAGACCTTGAAGGGATGGTGGGAGGACCTGGAAAATTTTTAGGTTTGGGAAGGATCAAGAATATAAAACGGAGCGCCTCAAGAAAGTCTACAAGTTTGTGGCGGTGATGATATGCAGGTGGTATGGCTCACCAAATGCCACTACCTTCAATGGTACTTGGGTCTCTCTCATGCACACAGTCACTATGTATGGCACTTGCTTCAACTAGGCCAACCTAATAGTAGCAGCCCTCAGGTTGAACATATCAGCAGCACAAGCACCTGAAGAAGGGCGTTCAACGAATTTTATATGGCTTCCTACCTGTTGGATGCGGTATGCGCAAGATGTCAATTTACATGATGGCCTCATAACTGGGATGTAGAGCATGGTAGACCAATCCATAAAGAGTTAAAGGTGTTCTGGGCCTCCAAGTGCAAACAAGATATGGAGTCGATCTCACATAATTTCATTCCTACACTACAAAATTTGTCTGGCAAAGATGCTTCGTGCATGTCTAGGTGAGCCATGCAAACAATAACCCGAGTGGCCAACTGGTTTCCCATCACACAGTAATTTCATCAGGGTCTTTAGGTCATTCAAGGCACCTCACGTGCTGCCTGAATTCGTCACCGATAAACTCCTCTTGTAAGAAGTGTGCTACCAGATGATGATATTGTTTTCTAAGGTCCTCACCAAGGGCAAGAAAAATCCATGGCCTACTCTCCCGCTTACTATCGGTGCCTACACGGTTAGGGATTTAAAAGAAGTAGAAGCGGAGGCTGAAGAAACCAATGCCTTTAATTTTCCTCCCTTAACACATAGATCATATGATCCTGAAAGGGTCGTTCCCGCACATTGCAAATAGGCCAAATTCAAATGGAATTACCAACACACGGAATGCCCTGTTGAAGAACAAACTAGGAATTAGTATAACAAGGATAGGAAGGCTGCACTAGAAGAATAAACTGATCAAGAAGGGCAAGACGATCAAACCATGGAAGACAGGGGTGACACGCTAGGAGGAGCCTCATCTTCCAAAGCCAAGAAGCCAAGGACTGATAAGGGCAGTAGGATCTCTAAGAAGTAGCAGGAAAAAAGAGACATAGAGGCTAAGGCACAACAAGAGGCCAAGAAGAAGGCAAAAGAAGAGGAAGCCAAAAGGGCCCAAGATACCCTAGCATGCCAGCAAGAAGAAGACAAACAAAAAAAGTGAGGTGAGGAGCAACGAAAGAAACAACTAAAGGAGGAATAGAAGCAGAAGCAGGCAGAGAAGCCAACAGGAAAAAGGAGGAAGAAGAACACAAGAGGAAAGAAGAGGAAGAGCGGAAAGAGGCTGAATGCAAGTTAAAAGAATAACAAGATAGGGCAGAGGCTGAGGAGAGAAGGAAAGAGGAAGAAATCCATAAATCATGGGAATATTCTTCCAAAGAAGTAGGGGGAAGCAAGACACCACTCCCAGAGACATGGGAACAGACAGAGCTGCCATGCATTGATGTACCTTGGGACCTCGAAGGAGTATGAAGATGAGGTCTTGGATCTGACTAGGCTGACCTACGACTAGTTCACGCACAAGATCAGGCAGGAGAAAAGGAAATGCCTCACGTGGAACCCGATCGCACCCCTTGCAGTAACAATAGAGAAGAACATAGTCTTGGAAACCAGGACTAATGCTATTATGATCGCATCAGCTGGGACCGACTTTGTGACAACCACAGAAGAAAATGTTAGTAGAATGAGTAGAGAGATTCTGTCTCTACAAAACAGGCTGCAGGTTTCTGAGCAGAAGGCAGCTCAGTTAGAACAAGTTAAGAAGGTGCTAGAGGAAGAAATCCAAAAGCTTCATCTCACAATCACCCAAACCAACGAAGTGCCACTTACCATTCAAAAGGAGCTGGTCACTCTGGAAGCCACCATGAAGCAAGTGTACAGGGAGATGTTTATGATAAAGCAGACAGTCACACTACTGCTGAAAGCACAAGAAGAAACCCTAAAGGAGAACTGCACAACTGAAAAAAGCATCCACTGCTTTGGACAACATGCTAGAATGGTCAAACATATATCCTCAGGCCCCTGACACCCTGCCTAGGAAGGATTGGATTTACACCCAGAACGACAAAGTTCAGATCTGAATGAAGATACAATCCAAAGATAAACTGGTCAAGGATCTTGTTATCACTCTAATAATTCCCAAGGTTGTGAGATTTTTGTTTATAGTTTTAAGAACATTAGAGGTAACCACAAGCCTACTTTCAAGATCTAGGATCTAGCCTTCCTAGGGTTCAGAGAGGGCTCTCTCTATAAGATTTAACTTTGTTTTAATGTTTTATTTTAAGCTAGTTATAAGGACAATTTGATTTTAAGATTTGGTTTGGTTTGGTGGGAAAAATCACTTAATGAGATGGATAGAGATAGATCTGTTTTTCCATTGGGAAAATGGAGTCAATATGTCAAGCAGATAAGTCAGGATCAAGGTCAAAAGTCAAATATTTTCAGGGCAAGATAGTTGAGTCACTTAAGATCTTTGAGGCTGATTGGTGAAGTGGTTTAATCGGGATAAAGAGAAATCAAGGATTCTTTAATCCAGATAAGGAGTGACGAGGAGAGAGGTCATTTGAAAGAGGGAGCAATTAAGGGTTCCCTACTCTAGAAATCAACAGAAAACATCAAAATGAAAACCAATAAATAACAGAGTGCTTTTAACAAATTCTGATATATCACTTCCTAATTTCACATTTAAATTTAGAACACATGTTTGTATGAATGGAAAACATAAGAAAATTGAACAATTTAACAATAGAAAGTACTTCACTTAAGTTAGCCCAACAAATGAATCCTGAAACATGATGCTTTATTGAAATTTTACAGAAATTTTATCAGGGTTTCATAGTAAATCTGTTCTTTGAAGGTAAATATCGGTCTTTTGGTGGGAAAACAAAGTTTTATGGCTATCAATTTCATAGGAAACTCTTTTTCAAATGATAGGAAGATTGATTTTTTTGAAGAATACCTGTTCTTGCAGGTATATGGTCTTTAAACAAGGTTTCTGAGGCATCAGAGGGATTTTGGAAGCTGTTACAGTCCTTGGAAGTATACTAGAGGCTTCAAGTGGTCTTGGCAGCAATTTTTAGTAAATTTATGGTTCTTTGGGCATAAAAATGAGGTCACCAATGCTTCTTTTTTTATTCGGAAGGGTTTAATATGCAAAAAAGCTCAGAAAAAACTTAAAACTGAGCATATATGAAGTTTTATAGAATTTTTGGTTTAAAACAGTATAAGGATTGAATGTAGGTCAAGTCAGAACGAAGAGTGGTTTTGGCATTGAAGGGAGAAATACCATCAGTGGTTATCGCATAATCTCGGAGTGGTAAGTGGTTTATTTGGATTAGATGTGATCCAATGATTTAGTTCCACGTGGAGGAGAGAGAATAGGGTTAAACCACCTATTTCTTAAATTTCAAATTGATTATTCTCGACGCTATTGAAATTGCGATATAGCATATGGATCGTTGGATCTGGGGAAGGCGATGCGAACGGTGTAGATGAAGCGATGGATTTGCTCGGCATATGGGGTGTGGGGCCCGAGAGTTTATATGTGGTAAGGTTGGGTTAATACATTTAAACATAGTTTAAATGTACAAACTAATGTTATAAGCGAGATATGTGTAATATGGTTTACACAGTAATTGGATGATTTTTATGTGTATTGCGAAGGCGGGTTTTATTATATACAACGTGATTAACCTTTGGGGGATAGGCGGGGTAATATTTAACACATGGGCATTTAGACCATAGGTTAAGCATTAATATAGTGGGTTTGAGATATTTAAAATAAAGGAATTAATATATCTATGGGAAGGGGTAGTTATAAAGGAATTAATACATTATATTAGAGTTAATATGAAAGGAATATGATATGAGCAGAAAACATATAATATCAACTAAGAAAAGTGTAAAATTGGCATTTGAGCACAATAATGGTCCCATTTTAAACATTTACACATAATACTTAGAATAAATTGTATTTTTGTGATTTTTTGAGTGTTTTTGCATGAAATGAAATTAGTTAAAGGGGATTTTTACTTTCCCTAAGAAAAAAATGTTTTTAACTTAGGAAAAGGGATTATATCTTTGGAAAAGGGTGGCTATGTTGAAGAAATGGGTTTTTATGAAGGGAATCCAGTACTTATTACTAATCAATTATTAAGCTTTGTGTCCGGTCCCAAAAAAAGTCAGAGAAATTCTTTGAGCCTTTTTAACTGAAGGTTTTTGAAGACTAAATACTTTGAGGGGAGGGGAAATTAGTAATTTTTCCAAATGATGTCTGTCCATTCTTTCTGCAACTACTTTCTACCTACCCATCATTATTCTATTTTTTTTCATTATTTGCATGGGTGAATTTGAGCTTGCAACCCTAAATCCATTTTTTCTTTTAAAGCATAAAACTATCTAATTCTAACCTTATTTCATCCGAGGGCTCAGATTAAACTGTTGAGTTCCTCATTTATTCTCTAAATATCTACTGATTTGTCAAGTTTAAACTGTTTGATTGATCTTTATTCTCTATCTATAAACATGAAATTCAAAGCATGAAAAATTTAAGATTAAACTATTTAAGTCATCATGGATTATGGCATTTTGAACAAGCTGCACATAATCATTATTCTTGCAGTAAAAGTAAAAGTAGTGGAATTTTGACTTGCATTACTTTAATGTTTTATTCTTATCTCTTTTTTGCTTTTGGGGTCCATCTTTTATTCTTTTTGATCATTTCTTTTCAAGTCCTTTGATCTTTCTTTTAGGAATTTTACCCTCTTTTCATTTATTATTTTATTTTAAAATATGGGAAAACAACTTGCAGAAAGAAAGGTATGTACATATTTACAAGACTTAATCAAAGTCAATTCAAAAATTATGAATCCTATGATTATAGGACCCTAATAGTGGCTCCACTTGGGGATGGCATTTCCTGGTGAAATGTCAAGAACTTTGAGGCTAGTAGCCTTTGGATTTTGACTGCGCTGACCTTGTAAATGTTTTTTAATGTCTGCAATTATTCATACTTATGATATTTTACCTTTCAAAGCTTAGGGCCTTCTCTTCGGGCTTCAACTTTTTTAGGAAAATATCCAATCCAATCTAAAACCTTGCAATGTTATGTACAATGGATAAAATAAACAAAAATAACTATTGGTTATTTCTGAAGAGTAGTAGTGCTTCAACATTCTACCATTGACAGGTCCACCTAGCAGATCTGATCCATCCATTTCTTTAAAAAGAAAGCATTGTCACCTCTGTAACCATAAATAATATAAGGTCCTTTCCATAGGAAATCAAATTTCCCATGTTTAACATTTTCTTCTCTCCTTGAATCCCATTTTAACACTTTGTCACCAATGTAGAAATCATCTTCTTTACTCTTTTTGTCAAAAAAATTCTTTATCTTATCTTGGATAACTTGAGACTTATGATAAACCTTTTCTCTTGTTTGTTGCAAGTGAATGGTTTGGTTAATCCTTCTTTTAATATCATTGGTCTCAACTTGTAATTCTTAGATTATATTCATTACTGGTACTCCTAAGGAAGATGGAATTACAACATCCATTCCATAAAGATGTTGGTAAGGGGATGTACCAATAGATTTTTTGGTGGTAAGTCTATTTGCCCATAAGGCATTAACTAACCTCTTGTTCCAAGTCTTCTTGTTATCTTCTAGTAATTTCTTGATAATTTTCATAAGGCTCTTAATGGAAGATTCAACAAGGCCATTACCTTGAGGGTAATATGCAGTAGAATGGTCTAGGGTAATGTGATATTTATGGAAAAAATCAATCATCTTTTTATATTTGAATGCAGTTGCATTGTCAGTGATAATATTTTGGGGGCATCCAAATCTTGAAAGTATGTTTCTTTCTAAAAAGGAAATAATGACAGTGTCAGTGGCTTACCTGGAAGGTATGGCTTCTATCCACTTAGAGAAATAATCAGTGGTTTTCAGTATCCACTTATGTTGGGCTAAGGATGGAGGGTGAATTTCACCAATGAAGTCAAGACCCCATTGTTGAAATGGCATTTATGTTGATATGGGTTTTAAGGGTAGGGGTAACAACTTTTTCTTTCCCTCAAATATTTGACACTTGTGACAGGAGATCACATACCTTTTTACATCTGCAAACAAAGTAGGCTAGTAAAAACCAGCTCTCAGGATTTTGTCAGCAGTAGTCTTCTAGTAAAGATGTCCTCCACAGTCACCTGCATGAAATTCTTATAAAACTTTGTCAGCTTCTTCTTTTAGCAAACAATTCAATAAAATTCCACTATGATCTTTCCAAAAAAGTACATTGTATAGGATACAAAATCTTACTGCCTTTAACTTTAATAATCTAGCTTTTGTTCTTGATAATCCAGGAGGAGATTGTAAATTTAGTAATACAAATACAATATCTGCATACCATGTTGAGTCTGAAAAGGCTTCACTGATCTCTGGAGTCGCCATCTCTTCCTGATCATCAACTTGGGCAATAAAATTAATGTCTAAAGCATGAAAATTTGATTCAGCCATGAGTTTGGCTAAACCTTGACCTTTTATAAGTTTAGTGGGTTTGATCTCTATTTCATATTCCAAAATTATGGCAATCCACTTTCCTCTTCTACCATCAAGACCATTCTGTGTTAGAATGTCCTTTACAACTACATTTGGAACATAGGCAATGATGTGAGAATAAAGAATGTACACTTTAAAGTCTTTAATGGCCTTTACCAAAGCTAGGGCCTGTTTCTCCATTATATTGTACTTTAAAGTGACATATCTAAGTGTTTTGCTAAAGAAAGCAATGGGCTTCTCATAGCCCTGGTCATTTTTCTGCAGTAAAACTGTAGCAATAGTGTGTTTTAAGCAAATGAGAAAATAATGAAATCTTTCTTAAAGTCAGGACTTATAAGGACTGGTTTTTTTGTTAAAGCTTGTTTAATTGATTCAAAATATTGCTTGGCTTCAATGGTCCATTTAAGTGCTGAGTTCTTTTTAAGAATATTGTTAAGCTCTTCGATTATTTCAGCTAAATCTGAGATGAATCTTCTAAGAAAGTTAATTTTACCTAGAAAAGCTTGTAACTCTTTAATATTCCTAGGAGGACTAATGTTAAGGATGGCCTCTATTCTGGTAGGGTCTATTCTAATTCCTTCTTTAGAAATTATGTGTCCAAGTAACTTACCTTCTTCTAATCCAAATAAAGTTTTCTTAGGGTTTAGAGAGATGCCAAATTTTCTGCATTTAAGAAAGACTTGCCTAAGATGATCTAAATGTTCATAATCAGTCTTTGAAAATACAGTAATGTCATCTAAATAAATCACTAAGAATTCATGAATTTCCTTTGCAAAGGCTATATCCATAGCTCTTTGAAAAGTGGCTCCTGCATTCATTAACCCAAAAGGAATTTTTACATACATAAAATTTCCCCATAGAGTAGTAAAAGTAGTTTTGGCTTGGTCCTCTGGTTGGACTAAAATTTGGTTGTACCCTGAAAATCCATCTAAAAGTGAAATCTTAGAAGAACCAACTACCCTCTGTAAAATGTGATCCATTTTTGGCAAAGGATAATTGTCTTTTAAGGATACCTTATTCAAATTTCTAAAATCAACACATAATCTAATTTCTCTTGTCTTTTTCCTCGTGGGAACTATATTAGAAACCCAATCAGAATATCTGATTGGTGCAATTATTTGGGAATCATACATTCTTTTTACCTCTTTTTCAATTAAAGGCATCAAAACAGGTTTGATCCTTCTTAAATTTTGTTTAACAGGTTCTTGATCCTCTTTTATAGGGATTTTATGTTTTATTATGCTTGTGTCATAGGATTTTAGGTCCTCATAACTCCAAGCAAAAACAACCTGAAATTCCTTAAAAAGAGCAATGTATTTTTCTTTTTCTTGTTGAGGTAAAGCTTTGGAAAGTTTAATCATGTTAGGTTTTAACTCTGTACCTATGTTACATTCCTCAATATCAGATCTAAGTAGCTCCATTTTGGGTTTACTTGCAACATCATTTGAGTCAAATAAATATTCTAAAGGGGTTAAGCCTTTTGGTAAAAAATTGTCTTTAAGATTTAAAATATCATATTCATCATCACCTATCTCTTCAATTTTTACTTCTCCAAATTATCTATGTCTGATTGACTAAATTTAGTAGGTTTAGAAAAACTTAAATGATTTAAATCTATGTTATTCAAATCAATTTCATTATCTAAATTCTGATCTACTGTACAATCTGTGTCTATTTTACAATTCTGAAATTCACCTTGATTTTTCATAAAATGGTAAATCTTTTGATCTTGTGAGAAAATTTGCCAATATTTAAGATTATCTGGTATTATTGGTCTGTGTTTGACTTCTGCATTATACCTATGATTTGGCTGAAATGGAAGATTACAGGTACTACCAAAAGTTGCTAGGGAGTGAGCCTGTATGTTCTGTTTTCTTGGTATTGTAGAAAAATTACATTCCAACAGTTCATCTATCAAATATAACACAATTTCTCTATATCGGCTTAATATTGGATTATAAACAGAATATTCTCCATTTATCTATTTTACAATCAACTCTGAATCTCCCATAATTGATATTCTTTTACCTCCTAAGTTTTTGATAATCTGCAGTCCTAAAATGAGAGCTTCATATTCAGCCATGTTATTGGTACATTTAAAATTCAGTCTGAAAACATGGCCTTCTGCATGATTATTTTCCATATTAGTTATCCAAACTCCTGCTCCTGCTCCTAGTTTATTGACTGAACCATCAAAATCTAAATGCCATAATGATTCATGAAAGATATTTTCACTGTCTGGTGTTTTATTTTTGTCTTTTAGTTCAGTTTTGATTTCAGTATCAGTTTTAGAGTTGCATAAGATGAATGAATCCAAGTCAGTAGGTGTAGTGTAAATTGGGTAATTTCTTGGTCTTTCTACACTACTCACTATATATTTCATCAATGTTCCCTATAGAGTTTCTTTGGTTGGCCAAAAAATGATATGGTTGCATATGTCATATCTAATTGTAGAGATCCCTGTAATTTAGCTCCCCATGAGTGAGATAAGAGCATTCCATACTTGGGAGGGATGTCAGCTACTACAATGTCCATGAGTATGCTTTTACCAGAATATTGAACTAATGTGACACACAATTCTTTAATCAGTCCTAAACATTTCACTTTGCTTGAATCAAATGAAAAGAGATCTTTGTAAGGCCTAGTGATATCTAAATTCAGGATTTCCATTATTTATTTTGGCATTAAATTGTGTAAAGCCCCTAAATTTAACATTGCATTGTGTAATATTTGATCATGAACAGTTAAGCTAATGTAAAACAGTGGAACTACTCCATCTAGGTGTTTTCCATTAACGTCAGGACCAAAAATCAACTCTGGTTGATCATCACTTAAGTTTATTGAGTCTTCTCCATCATTCATGTTTAAGGTTCCAGTGATAGTTGTTTTGTACAAATCATGTTTTACCAATTCTGTCAAAGGAATTGGTATTTTTAATTTTGCAATTTCAACTTGTATATTAAATGAAGTAGGGAAAATTTTAGGGGCTAATATTCATAGGTGGGCTAATTTTCCATTCTTTTTCCTAAAAAAATATTTGCCAATTTCCATTTTTTTAAAAATTGATTAGCCTAAATTTTATAGTATATAATTAATTTACACTTAAAATCGCCAATATTTTATATAGACTAATATAAAATAATTAGAAACCTAAATATTTTTACAAAAATATCATCAATTTTTTTACAATGTACATATTGGGGACTAATAAGATTTGCCAAGGTTTCTAAACTTTAAGATAAAATTCCATCCTTAAAATTTTCCCTGAAATGAAGGCTGTGATTTACTAAGCTGAATTATCTCTTCTTTAGTAACTGTAGTTTGAGTAGGTTTGTCTTGTTTTTCTACAGTTGTTTTCTCATTTTCAGTTTGAGTTTCTACTGTCTTACTGTTTTTATTTTTCTTTTCTAGGACAGTTTTAGAAGTAGATGTTTTTGCAGATTTTGGATCAGCTGATTTTGGATCAACAGTGGGTGTTTTAGAATCTAAAATTGTTGTTTTAGCAGAATTAGTTGTTTTAACAGTAGCATATTTTTGTGAATATGTTGATGTTTGGACAACCTCATCTGTTATATCAACAATCTTGGGACTGGGTGAAATTTTATGGCTGGAAATTTTCTGGGATGAATTAGAGTTTTGCTTATTTTCCCTAGGGAAAATTTACAGAACTTTTGTAGTGGGAGCTTCTACTGTTTTCTTAGTTGGTGTTTGGGAATTTTCCTTAGTATAAGGCTCTATGTTTTTCTTGATTCTAAGGTTATATTGCTTATGTACTTCATTTATAGCAAAATCATAACCTTGCTTATAGTCAAATGATTCACTTGAATCTAATTGAAGTTGTTGCATTTCAAATAACTCTTGATCTTCTTGTGTGAGAAAGATAGTGTTATCATCATTTATACCCATTAGATTTATGGTGTCTTCATCAGTTTCATCTTGATGAGAACTTTCAGCATAGTTCTCTTGAAAGGGAGGTCTTATTGTCTGATCAGGTGCTAATTCTTTAGATATTCCTATATTAGTATTTTTCATGAAGTTGGGATTTCTAATTTGCTGTTGGTTATCCCATTGTGGTCTTCTTTCTATATTGTCTAATCTATCCATCATTCTCTCTAAATTTTTAGCTAATTGATCTATTTTTCCATCTAAACTAGATGTCTCTTCTTTTATGGTTACTCTCTTCTCATTCCTTAATCTAGCTTTTCTAGCCAAAATATTTACTTCTACACTAACAACATCTGTTTGCATTCGCTCTAAAGTATCAACATTTCTCTCTCTTAATTGATAGACCATGTCTGTATCAAATCCATCAGGGAATTTGAGTAGGACAGAGTTTGGAGTGGGTTTGAGATTAGCATGGATTGAATTATAAACGTTGTTGTATCTAGTGAAATAGTCTTGGAATGTTTCAATAGGAGCTCTTTTCATAGCGTCAAATTCAGATAATATTTGAAGTGGATTTTTCTTCTTTTCCCCTTTATTAAAAAATAATCTATGAAAAACTGCCAAATCAGCTATACTACCAGGATTAAGACCTTTAAACCATTTTTTAACTTCCCCTGTTAATGTTTGAGCAAAGAGTCTCATTTGTACATCAGAATCATCGATTTCATGAAGCTCAAAATAATCTATCATCTTATTAATATTCTGTTGGGAAGTATAATGAGTGGTAGCATCAAATTGAGGTATTTTACTCTGGTAATCTTGAGACATGTCATGTAACTATCCTGGAAGGACTAAGGGAGTATACCTAGTAGCCATGGCTTGAATTATAGCTTGGTTAGGAGGTAAGTTGGAAGTGCTTGGGGCAGAACTAGAATTATTGGATAATGCAATTAAGGAAGTGGCTGATGAGATTGGAATGTAGGATGATGTACTAGAAAATGTGGTTGAAGAACTAAAAGGTGAAGTTGGAATGCTAGAAGATGAAACTAGGATATATGAAGATATACTTGGAAATGAGAATGATGTATTTGAAAATGCAAAATATAAACTAGTGGATGGAGTTGAGGTGGTAGAAGATGGAAATAATATTCTAGTTTGAAATGGTTGATTTGGGATAAATAGATCTGTAGATTGAAGTGTGGTGGAAATTATAGATGATGTAGTGGTAAAAAGAGATGAACCTACAGATTCTAAAATGTTGGTATCTAACTGAGAAGTAGAGGGCTTAGGTGTATATGCTGATAAGGCAGCTAATTCAATTGAATGCTGAAGAAGAGCTTAATCTATTTACTTAAGGATAGTAGCATTTATTTCATCAAGTTTATCATGAGCTTCAAATATCTTTGATTCAGAATCTATTGAAATAGTTTCCTGCTTTGTTTCAAGAAATGAAATAAATTCAGGATCTATAACAACACTATTTAAGTCACTTTATGATTTATTTATGAATAAATAATGTTCAAAACTTAAGTCAAACTCTATGTCTTGTATATTTGCTAACTGTTTTGGAAGGGAATTTTCTCTAACCAAGGAAACTTTATTACCCAAATCTTCTACTTGTTTATTTATTTTTTCCTAGAAACATGTTTTGGATTTGGATTTGATCTGGTATAGTAAACTCTTCTGGAAGCCAGAATTACATTTTTTTATGAAATAATACTCACAACTTATAAAACAGTCTTAAGGTAAAAAGGATAATGAAAAATATTTCCTTAAATACTTATTTAAAACTGAGGATTGGTTAGTTACCCAACGGAGTCGCCAATATGTTATCACTCTAATAATTCCCAAAGTTGTGAGATTTTTGTTTATAGTTTTAAGAACATTAGAGGTAACCTCAAACCTACTTTCAAGCTCTAGGATCTAGCCTTCCTAGTGTTCATAGAGGGCTCTCTCTATAAGATTTAACTTTGTTTTAATGTTTTATTTTAGGCTAGTTATAAGGACAATTTGATTTTAAGATTTGGTTTGGTTTGGTGGGAAAAATCACTTAATGAGATGGATAGAGATAGATCTGTTTTTCCATTGGGAAAATGGAGTCAATATGTCAAGCAGATAGGTCATGATCAAGGTCAAAAGTCAAATATTTTCAGGGCAGGATATTTGAGTCACTTACGATCTTTGAGGCTGATTGGTGAAGTGGTTTAATTGGGATTAAGAGCAATCAAGGATTCTTTAATCCGGATAAGGAGCGAAGAGGAGAGAGGTCATTCGAAAGAGGGAGCAATTAAGGGTTCCCTACTCTGGAAATCAGCATAAAACATCAAAATGAAAACCAGTAAATAACAGAGTGCTTTTAACAAATTTTGATATATCACTTCCTAATTTCACATTTAAATTTAGAACACATGTATGTATGAATGGAAAACATAATAAAATTGAAAATTTAATAGTAGAAAGTACTTCACTTAAGTTAGCCCAACACATGAATCTTGAAACATGATGCTTTATTGATTTGACCCAGCCTTGCTAACTTGAAACTTGGTACAAAAGCCCTTCAGGTACAAAAATATTGTCTATAGAAATCTTCAGCAATTTATTCCACAATAATACTTCAAAGGGTGAAGTATTTATACAAAAATGTTTACAAAATATCCTAGAATACTCATAGGAATTTTCTAAGGAAAATAAAATATATTTTACAAAAATATAGTCACAGTTGCTTAACAACTAGCAAGCTGTCCTATTTATCCAAATAAAATAGAAATGCTGTTTGGATTGGGTGCAGCTGGCTGTTGTGTTGTCTTCAACGCTGACAAAGATCTTTTAAATATGATTTGAAACTTTATCTTCTCCTCTGATACTCTTTTATTTGATACACTTTACCTCTGATACTCTTTAATATTCTTGAGGACTATTTTACCGCTATAAATTCTGTTTTTACTGTGTAAGAACATCAATCTTTTTTCTTCCTCTTTTACTGTAAAACTGTTTTTCACAGCAAATCAATAAGTTCCTGCCAGAATTCTTCATCAGGTAATTTGATCTTGGTGAGTTTTCTGTAGTTTTCATCAGCCTCTGTGTACCTAACAAATGTTGGTTTGACCATAAAGAGATGTTTTATTTCATGTTGTAGATAAAACAA
Source organism: Pinus albicaulis (assembly GCA_034641835.2). Taxonomy (NCBI): domain Eukaryota; kingdom Viridiplantae; phylum Streptophyta; class Pinopsida; order Pinales; family Pinaceae; genus Pinus; species Pinus albicaulis. The sequence goes on along the minus strand of CM076576.1, from coordinate 282,138,384 downwards.
ATCTTCAATTCTTTTGTGCAACAATTTTCTTGTAGGTACTCCTTGCCAATCTGCCTTGTTTACCTGTTCTTTGGAAAAATCTCCAATCTTATTATTTCAATCTTCTTGTTTCATTAATTTGTCATTTAAAACAAGAATATTTGGCAAGCCTTTTTGCCTTAATGTATCAAATTTTACCATAAATCCAGTTATGGCCAATTCCATGTTCTGACATTTTTCTTCAAGCTATTGCATCAAGTTTTTCTTTGTAATTACCTTTCTCACCTCAAGAATTGTTTCAGTTCCATCAGTTATACCTATCTCATCCAACTCTTGTTTGTTCTTGGTGTTAAGAAACTTGATTATTTCTTGGGCCTCCTCAGGTTTGGCACCAAGCTCTTCCTTTGTCTTCACAATTTATTCTTTTTCTACTTTAAGCAAATCTTTCTGTTCATAAATGACTTGAATGGAAGGCCAAGTATCATTGATTGACTCAATGATTTTGGACCACAACTGATTTTTTATGGAAGCCATTGGTTCCTTTAAAGTTAACTCTGCTTCAAATTTCTTCAACTATTCACTTGCCCTTTTGGCTTTCTGCTCCTCATTTTTAGCATTGATTTGGGATAATTTCTTGGCATCTTTTAAGTTCTTAATTTGTTCTTTCAACCTATTGATCTCATTACTCTGTATAGAAATTTATTCCATAGCTTTGATGAGCTTGATGACTTCATCTGTTTGTTGCACTGCTGATGTAGATGATTCTGTAGCTGAAGTAGTGGAAGATGTCATTGGCACAACTGTTGCCAATGGGACTTTTGGTGCCAATTCTTCTGCTAAGGTTGAAGGAACTGCAGTAGTTACCATAGGGATGACTGTGGGAGGAGAATTCTGAGTTTTAGCTGTTTCTTTCTCTTGGACAAGCTTGTCCATTTCTATTTCCACGTCTTTAATTTGTGCTGTCGTTTGTAGTATGAGACTCATCATCTCATCTTTTTGTTTTGCCTCTTGCAGAATCTCTTTAGTCTGTGGATGTTCTGTTGGAGGAAGCTTCAATTGTTTTTTAAGTGCTACTATGTCAACATTTTTCTTCTTTATCATCTCTTTTGTAGCCTTTACATTTGCTGGGTCATACCCTACTTCAATTACCAATTCTTCTAAGGACTTGATTCTAGTGTCCTTAGCATAAGAAGATGTTTTTTCAGTCCTAATCTAATCTCTCAAATTGGTTATAGTATTCTGAAGCTTTTGGGCACTCGTTGCCTTGGTAGTCATAGTAGAATAAAGCATTTCAGAGCTCTGTTTATGAAACTCAATTTGATCTAAAGGATGAATGCTTTATACTGGTATTTCTAAGTCAAATTTCTTATAATCTGCTGCTGTTTGAGGTGCTTTGACTGTAGGTTGAAGTATAGACATTATAAAATTATTATTTGCATAGTCAAAAGCTGAGAGAAGCCTGTTTTTCTTGCCTGGAGTTTGCTTCAAATACTGTGAATAAATTTCATTCTTTATCTCTTCATTCTTGGCCTTGATCTGTTTATATTTTTATTTGATATCAAGGTCTATATTCTCTGCTTGCTGTGATGAAGATGCCTCCGTGTTTTGCTGCTTTTCAATCATCTGACTATCTAAAGTATATTTTTCTTGTTCATTTATAATAACTGTAATAGCATCTATGTTCTTCTATGTGTTTTCTTCATCTAGCACTTCAATTGTTTCTTTGTCCTTGTTCATTGGATTGAGCTTAGGTTTCTTATTATATCTGATTTTAAACCTAGTATCTGTTTTTGTTTCTGCTGTGTAGGTGCCTTCTTCCCTAATTATCTTAGTGGCTTTATCCCCTTGATTTACAGTTTTCAAAGTGTGACTAGTATCACCCTCTTTAACTATTTCTATCAAGGTATTTTCCAGCCACTCTGCTTGATTAGAAAACTGTTCAATCTCTGGCATTTTATCATGGATATAAGGGGTAAATTTGCATTTTACCCTCATTTTATTGAGAATTCCATTAGGATCATAATTCCATAAGAAACTTTCTTCAAATTTGTATTCCAACAAATTTTTTGCTGCCTCTGTACCTGCATCCCTGTGATTGCAAATGAAAGGTCCCATCTAGTTCTTTAACTTGAATTGAGTCTTATTTTTGGCTGCTAAGAAGTTTATAGAATTTGAATTGAGAATTTGCCTTATTTACTCCAAGGCAAAAACTCTCATTGGCTAGTATTTTGGCAGTTTATATGGTAGAAGATTAGATCCATAAAATCCGATCTCTGTATGATTTTGGTAAAAGTACCAATCTCCAGTTCTACTTTGTTCTGACAACTCTAACACTTTCTTTATCTCATTACTGATTCTTGGTTGTACACTGTTTGTAACCATGTTTATCAATGGATGAACAAAAGAATCTATAAAATCCACATAAGTGAATTCTGTTGATTCTTTTATTATTAGAGATGTCCAAAAGATGACTGGCAATGGATTACCTTCTACATCCAATTTCTGAATATTTATTGGGAATTTCTCCGCCTGAAAGAAAAGAAACATGTGAAAGAGGAAGGATGAATATCTGAAATCTCCTTCAGTGGGAAATTTCACAAGCTAATCATAGATATTATCAGCTATGTATTCAACATAGTCATAGATGATAGAAGGAGGTTGGCCTGGCACAAAAGTGGATAGAAAACTAATAATAGACTCATCTATGTGCTCATCAGTAAAATAACCTAGGATAAAGGATAACATAGAAATGACATGCCTTGACCCTTCAGGAAATTTGGAAGTAGAATAAGGAGGGTTTATCTTTGGAATTTGAACATATGTAGGCAAGAAATTTTGGAAAATTTGAAATCTCTTAGGAAAATATAACCGAATATAGAGCTTTGTAAGAGCTTCTATGGATAATGGAGCTGCATTGGGATCTGGTTTGAGCTGAAGTATCATGTTTATAGACTCTGTAGTAATAGTGAACAATACCTCTTTGTTAGCATCAACCATAGCTCTTTGGTTAGGGGAATAATAGGTTTGACACAATCTAATGACATATGTACACTGATGAGTGTGTGGGAGTACATATTTGGGTAGATTGGACTCCCAAATCTGTACTTCATCTCCCTGATCTAAGGATTTTTCTAGACTCTAGCAGTGGAGTTCTAAAATATTGAATTCTATCACTGGATCAGTTATTTTGTAATCAACATCAGCTAGAGGTGTATGCTCCACATCTACAATAGGATGTTGTAGTGGATTTATAACAATGGTGGTTTCAGAAGCCATTTCTGGGTTTAATTTTGACACTTTTAACCTTCTAGATGCTTAAAACTCTGTATTTGGGATTTTTGTACTCTTCTGTAAGATTAAACCGTTTACATAAGGCATTTTTGGTTTTAACAGAGGTTTCTTGAACAACAAAGGGTAAAATTAGGCTTTCTTTTGGTTTAAACTTTCAATTTTGTTTCAAACTTGATCTTCAAACTCTTTACAGACTCAAAAAATGTAAAACAAGGGTTTCTCTGCTTTTTTTTTGGATAAAATGGACTTGAAAAATAGTTTGATTCATGTACAGAGGGTTCTAATCATTTGAAAAAGGGTTTTTGGATTAATTAGAAGTTCTTTAAGGTCTTCAAAGGCTAAAACTTTTTAAATTTCGTTTTAAAACTAGATATAGTATTAAACTGGAAATTTTATCAAGGTTTCACAGTAAATCTATTCTTTGAAGGTAAATACCGGTCTTTTGGTCGGCAAACAGGGTTTTATGGCTATCAATTTCATAGGAAACTCTTTTTCAAATGATAGGAAGATTTCTTTTTTCGAAGAATACATGTTCTTATAGGTATATGGTCTTTAAACAGGGTTTCTGAGGCATAAGAGGGCTTTTGGAAGCTGTTGCAGTCCTTGGAAGTATATTGGAGGCTTCAAGCGGTCTTGGAGACAATTTTTAGTAAATTTCTTGTTCTCTGGGCATAAAAATGAGGTACAATGCTTGTTTTTTCAGTCGAAAGTTTTTAATATGCAAAAAAACTTAGAAAAAACTTAAAAATGAGCGTATATGAAGTTTTATAGAGTTTTAGGTTTAAAACAGTATAAGCATTGAATGCAGGTCAAGTCAGAATGGAGAGTGGTTTTGGCACTGATGGGAGAAATACCAACAATGGTTATCACATAAGCTCGGAGCGGTAAGTGGTTTATATGGATCATATGCAATCTAATGATTTAGTGCCGCGTGGAGGAGGGAAAATAGGGTTAAACCACCTATTTCGCAAATTTCAAATTGATTATTCTCGGCGCTATTGAAATTGCAATATAGCATATGGATCGTTGGATCTCAGGAAGGCGATACGAACGGTGTAGATGCAACGATGGATTTGCTCTGCATATTGGGCATGGGGCCCGAGATTTTATATGTGGCAGGGTTGGGTTAATACGTTTAAACGTATAAACTAATGTTATAAGTGGGATATGTGTAATATGGTTTACACAGTAATTGGATGATTTTCATGTGTATTGCGAAGGTAGGTTTTATTATATATAACATGTTTAACCTTTGGGGGATAGGCGGGGTAATATTTAACACATGGTTATTTATACCATAGGTTAAACGTTAATATAGTGGGTTTGGGATATTTAAAATAAATGAATTAATATATCTACAGGAAGGGGTAGTTATAAATGAATTAATACATTATATTAGAGTTAATATGAAAGGAATATGATATGAGTGGAAAACATATAATATCAACTAAGAAAAGTGTAAAATTGGCATTTGAGCACAATAATGGTCCCATTTTAAACATTTACACATAATACTTAGAATAAATTTTATTTTTGTGATTTTTTGAGTGTTTTTCATGAAATGAAATTAGTTAAAGGGGATTTTTACTTTCCCTAAGAAAAAAGTGCTTTTAACTTAGGAAAAGGGATTATATCTTTGGAAAAAGGTGACTATGTTGAGGAAATGGGTTTTTATGAAGGGGATCCAGTACTTATTACTAATCAGTTATTAAGCCTTGGGTCCGGTCCCAAAAAAAGTCAGAGAAATGCTATGAGCCTTTTTAACTGAAGGTTTTTGAATATTGAATACTTTGAGGGGAGGGGAAATTAGTAATTTTTCCAAATGATGTCTGTCCATTCTTTCTGCAACTGGTTTCTACCTACCCAACATTATTCTAACATTTTTCATTATTTGCATGGGTGCATTTGAGCTTGCAACCCTAAATCCATTTTTTCTTTTAAAGCATAGAACTATCTAATTCCAACCTTATTTCATCCGAGGGCTTAGATTAAACTTTTGATTTCCTCATTTATTCTCTAACTATATACTGATTTGTCAAGTTTAAACTGTTTGAATGATCTTTATTGTCTATCTATAAACATGAAATTCAAAGCATGAAAAAGTTAAGATTAAACTATTTAACTCATGATGGATTATGGCATTTTGAAAAAGCTGCACATAATCATTATTCTTGCAGTAAAAGTAAAAGTAGTGGCATTTTGAATTGCATCACTTTCATGTTTTATTATTATCTCTTTTTTGCTTTTAGGGTCCATCTTTTATTCTTTTTGATACTTCTTTTAGGACTTTTACCCTCTTTTCATTTATTTATTTATTTTCAAATATGGGAAAACAACTTGCAAAAAGCAAGGTATGTACGTATTTACAAGACTTAATCAAAGTCAATTAAAAAATTATGAATCCTATTATTATAGGACCCTAACAGGTCTAGAGAAAGTGATGTCCGCATATGAACATCTGATTAGTGGCATTGATTCAATGGCCAAATTACACCACATTACCTCTTTGGGTGCATTGGACACAAAAAAAACAAGGGAAGAGGTCGCCTAGGACATTCAAGCATTCCTGCAACCCATGAGGCAAGCAACTGCTTCCCAAGATCTTTCGGCGTCACAGGAAAATATTATTCAGTTCATCGTTACACTAGTTTGGATCTATACTAAGTTGGCTTCTCTATCCAATTAGATCACGGTAAAGAGGCACACCTTGGTCCCATATGCTCTTGAGTTTTTTCATAGATTAAAGGAAGATACTCCCTAGGTCACTCCAGTTGCTGCAGATTATCAAGCCTGGAAATTGTACCTTAAAGGGCAGCAACAAATAGACGTACCAGATCTCTCAATCACCCAATTGCTTCCTTGACCAAGAAAATGACACAGGTCACAAGTCGTAACAGACAGGAGGTCGCAGGTCGCATCCAGAGCTGGGTCGCAAGTCGCAAATGCCTCCTAGGTCGTAGAGCATCCCAAAAGTTGGGAATTTGAAGGGTCAAGGACACCAAGGGTCAATTTTGTTCTATAAGTACTCCCTCCAGGGAATTGTAAAAGGGCATTTTTTTAGACTCCAGGAGGATCTGAGAGAATTGTATAGCATTGAATTCCTATTTCTATGAATGAATACAAACAGGTGTTTTGATTCCACTACTGGGTCTGATGAGGACTCATGTGTGATTAACATTATAAATATTTTGTCTCATGTATTGGCTATCTTTTTATGTTTGACTGATCTGCGTTTTTCTGCTCATGTCATTTATATGTTTAAGCTCACTTGATGTGTTAATGGTATGGGAATATTTAATTGAGAGATGTTGGAAACTTCGTTATTAACATTATCCTAACTTTTGGAAAACTCTTAAGGAATTGAAGGGTGTTTTGACCATAGAGAACTATTTATTTTGTGGTTCAAACAAATTTTACAAGCATGACCCTAATGATGTGCTACTAACAACATTTCCTTTGGCTGCATGCTTTGAATCACTTTGCTATTTGTAATGTTTTATGTTCATTAAGACTCATCAACCATTTTTCTTGTATTTTTTCAAGTAACCATGTATTCACAGGTCTGCAGGGCTCATTCTTAATCCAAGAAAAGGAATCTTCAGCGGTAATTGGACCCACAACCCAGATGGGACCCCTATAATAAACGGTTTAGAGTCTAATTGGGAATTTTTACTGGGGAGGTCCCCTACTTTTGGTCGGACATCTCTTCCCGTCAACAGATTTGGTGCTATAAGGAGGGTCTAAATGGTAGGCTCCCAGCACACAAGTAACATCCCGTTGCAAACCCTGCAGGGGGAGATCATGTATGAAAATACTGGTCCTCCGCCCCTTGAAAATTCCATAGAGGATGAACCCCCCTATTATAAGGTCACCTTAGACCAGCTGAGGGCCTTGCACTCGATAACCCGTGATCTCATCAGAGGTATGAAAAACATCTCGGCCACTGGTTCCTTTCCCAATCCTCGAACTCAAGGAGCCCTGGTCAATTACATACCTCAATTGATAGGTCTTATGCTTGAAGATTATGCAGATGCAGTTGAGCATAATTCGACAGAGCCCCCTGACAGTCCCCGAGGGATGGAAGGAGGCGGCCTTGAAATTACTGAACCCCAACCTAACGCGAACCCACAACCCGACAAGCCTTTGAATGATAACACTCAAGAAAATAACTTTCCTGGAGGAGAAACCGGGAGGGGCCGGGGGGACAGAGGCCATGGACAAGGACGAAATATTGGCCACCATCACCACAACCAAAACCAAAATAGATTCCCTTTCCTTTATAACTGGAGAAATATTAGGAATATAGGAAACCTCGAAGGAAATCAAGACATCCACTCTCACCATGAGGGCGAAGCCTCCGGATCTGGCATGGGGAGTGAATTTGAGAGTGAAATGGGACACATCTACATACCGCACCATTAGCAGGCCAGGCGTGTGCAGCTGCTGGCTTGGATGGCACAATCTCCCCTAGGTCTCCATGGTCCCCTCCATGACATGCCCCGACATCCTGAGAATCACCTCCCTAAGTTTGACCCCGAAAATGGTATGCTGGTTGAAGATACACATAAGTAACTTCTACTTGGCCTTACAAATGATGAGAGTGCAGTTTGATGATGTAGCATGCCGGCTCTTTCCTCATACCTTAGAAAATAAGGCGGCTACATGGTACCATTCCCTCCCTGTTGCTTCCATATCTTCCTGGGAGCAATTTTGCCGTACCTTCCTCCAAAATTTTTCGGAAGACAAGACTCCTTCTATGCTCCTCACATAACTTAATAGTTTGAAATGCCAGAAGAAGGAGAAAGTCAAAGACTTCAATCAACGCTTCACTAATATATTGAACAAATTCCCTTGAAACATGGCTTGGATGATTCCATCACCATTGATTACTACACAAGGGATCTCCCTCGGGATATCACCGTGTTCGTAAACGCAAAGCCAGACTACCCTAGCAGCAAATTACACCACTGCCCTTGCTGTCGAGAAGGACATGCTGTCCATAGGAGCCATTGATCATGATGGCCGAGATGACTCAAAGTCGGCCACGAAAAGAACCCAGTCCTCAACTCATAATTTCGGAGACAAAGACGAAGACCCCATTGACTTTGAGAGTATCACAAAGTCTCTCAAGATGTTAACGAACGAAGTCTCCGATATGAAGAGAAAAAACAATGACTCCACCTCAGGTGCCAAAATGCAGAAACCTTTCTTTAGGAAGAATAACCCCACTACCAGCTAGCCTCCGTCAAACCCAAATCTGGCCTCAACATTGAAGAAATCAGCAAGGATAATTTCTGCTCCTTCCATCAAACTTCACACTCGAAGAAAACTTGCCCTCAATGGATCAACAACATGGACGCCGTGGTAAATCAACTTTTAGAAGATCAGACCATGGGGGATTTAGAAGAGGAGGCTTTTTTAGATAACAAGGAAACCTCTCCCCTAGATGAGGATATGGGATCCACTGTCCTCGCCTTCTAGGTGGTCTGCGGGGAAAGCCCCCCTCCTACAACTGAAATAAACTTGGCCGACGACCCTCAATCCAAACCCCCTCGGAATTATAGCTTTAGGAGCAAAGGTCTGGTACCCGAATAGTCCTTCGAAGAAAAGAGAAAATATTTCTTGAGGAAAATTCTGCCACCAAACAAATAAAACCAAACTCTAACTCCCGAAAAATCTGGCCCAACCGCTGCCCAAGTAAACCCAAAGGCTAGATCATCATCAGGTTCACCGAAGGCCCCTCCTAAACCTCTCCCACACCCAAATTTTGGGTATAAAATTATCAAAGATATGAAGAAAATGTGGGCCAACATTTCCCTCTACGAGCTTGCCTAGATTTCTAATCAGTGAGATCTTATTCTCAAAGCATTTTCCAACCCGCCAGCGTCCAAACCCATGCGTACCACGTCTTCCCAAGCTGCTGCAAGTCCCCAGTCTATCGTGAATGCCATTAACGCAAATTCCCGAGGATCCACCCCCAATTTCCTCCTATATTTCGAGATCTTCAACTTCAATGTTCATAACTGCCTCGTCGATTCCGATGCATCCACAAATGTCATGCCCTTGTCCGTATGCAAAAAGCTAAACCTCCACCCCGAGAAAACCGATGCCAGGATCATTCAGCTTGTTAGATCCCAAGTTCCCACCGTGGGTGAATTGAATAACGTCATCATCCACCTATCTTCTGACCCCAGGGTGCATTAGTGCATAGACATAGTGATCATGGATATCCCTGAAGCCTATGGTCTTCTCTTGAGCTGAGGTTGGTCTAGAAGGCTGCAAGGATACTTTGCTACTGACTGGTCCCACTTGTGGCTCCCATACAAGGGTAGGAACAATCAAATCCAAGTCGAAAGTGAACCTTACATGAAACACATGTTACTGACCTAAACGCAACCAATGAACTCATCAATTTCACACAAGAGGAGCTAGGTATGTGCTTCTTAGAGTCCCCGTTTGGTTGCGATCTCACCCCTCAATCTCCGGTCACTTAAGACGTCCAGTCAGAGCTGCTACTAGCCACTGCTGTCCACCCTGTTGCACTAGAAGAACTACTAGAATTCGCCACCCCGAGTACATCTCCTACATCCTCAGGCAGTCTTACAAAATCATAAAATGAAGTGTGGACCCTGTACTACGATGGTTCCAAGACCCATGACGGGGCCAGCGCGGGCTGTATTTTGGTAGATCCCCAGAAGAATAAGTTTCTAATGTTAGGTCCTTATATTACTAGTATAGTCCCTTATTGTTGTTAGTGTAACCCCCTTATTGTTATTTTTGTAACCCTATAACCCCCATATTGTTATTATTGTGCCAAAAAAAATTATTGTTAGGTCAGCTAGGATTACATTGTGGCCCCATGGACTCCTATATATAGAAATGAGGTTTTGTCATTTGTATCATCCAATAATTGTTCATTTATGTAATGTATTGGATATCTCTCCATCAAAGTGGCTGATTTCTAAGGTGTTGATCTCTCTTTTCTTCTATTTTTGGAGCTGGTTTCACAACATTTGGTATCAGAGCTTTGGATTCTAGGGTTTTGCTACCCAAAACAGGTCATCGTGGAATTTTCACTATAAATTTTTTTCTACTAAGGTTCAGAAGCTAAAATTTTTAGAGTATGAAGCCAAAATCCTGAGGAACATCGTCTCAAAATTTCAAATTTTGGTTCAATTTTTTTTCGGCGATATGATCTGTGGAAGTTAGGTATTTTTGTAGGCTCCTGAATTTAACCTAAATAGGTGATCGCGAAATTTTCACTATAACTTTTTTTCTACGAGATTTCAAAAGCTAAAATTTTCATAGAGAGAAGCCGCAATCCTGAGTAACCTCCCATAAAAATTTCAGATCTTGGTTCGTAATATGTTTGGAGATATTATCTGTGAAAATTAGAATTTTTTCAGGCTCCTGAATTTCATCTCAAAGAGGCAATCGTGGGAAAAAAATCATAACCCTTTCTCTGAGTGTAGGATTCGGATTCTGTAAAAATTGGCCACAAGTACACAGACTGTAGCTTTCGGTATATCAATTTCATACCCGAAGGAGGAAACAGTGACACGTGGCAAGTCGTACACGTTCTCTCTACTGAACCTATCCATAATTAGGTCATCGTGGGATATTGGGCATAACTTTGACTTGAAGAATCCAAATCAGGTTAGACCTGTGGCATTCAAAATAAGATTTAGAGGGCTACTTCAGGGCCAAATTTCAAATATTGAAGATCCGAAATCACAAAGATAATTCAGTTTCAATATCGAGCTCCTCAAAAGCAAGAAAATGGTGTGTATTTTTTTCGAATTACATAAGTCTCGTTTGAAAAAAAATTGTTTGATCTTATTCCAAGGGCATATTGAAGAATAGATATCAATATTGGGTTCTAAAATGCCCCCTAAAAATAATTCAACACCCATTAAGCCTTCAGAAGGATGTACTATGACTCATGAATAAGAAGAAACACAACATGAGATATCAAAATTACAAGAGCAAGTGCACCAAATTTCGCTATCGCAAAGAGCATCAAAAAATGAAATGGAAGTTTTGAAGAAAGGCATGGAAGCTGAGATGGATGGCATGGAAGCTAAGATGTGTTATATTCTTTCCACGACTAGTCACATGCGGGGGGGCGATATACCCCCTGTACGTTGTGTTGGGTCTAGCAGGGGGGTAGTAGCTCCCCCTGTTTGGGGTCCGGGGTAGCACCCTGGGAAATTTTTTTTTGTCCTTATTTTTCGATGGGTGGAGCTGCCCATGGTTTTGTGCATGGGCTTTCACACGGTTTTGAGGCATGATGGTTTTTGGCCCCTGGTATTTTGTAGATCCGGTCAAGGGAACTACAGTTATGTTCTAATCCAGGGTTAATGAATTGGGGTTTATGTATGATTCGACATGTATATATATGTGTTGTAACACTAAAAGGAATATAATGAAAAATTAAGCTGGTCATCCCGATTTGGGATCCAGGGGAAAATCTATATGTATATCTGTTTTGTGTTTTATGCTCTTGCTATTGTTTATTTTTTATTTTTAAGATTCGTTTGCAGATAATTTCTGTACAGGGTTAAAACCTACATTTGGTATCAGAGCTATTTTGGCTTCAAGGGGACACCTTTGCTGCTGAGGGGTTTTTTTCTCAGGCCTAAGGTAGACCCTATTCAGTGGGAGATCTGCGGGATCGATTCTTGTGGTGAAAGAAGATGGCGAGTGACGGGAAGATAGAGATCGAGAAATTTAATGGTCAGAGTTTTGAGTTGTGGAAGCTCAAGATGGAGGATCTGCTGGTGGATACAGATCAGTGGATCGCGGTAGTTCCAAGTACTAAACCAACAACAATGTCAGATGAAGACTGGAAGAAGATGGATCGGAAGGCAAAGAGCACAATACGGTTGTGTGTCCCAGATTCAGTATTGTTGAATGTATCTGGGGAAGCTACGACGAAGAACTTGTGGGACAAGCTAGGGACTTTTTACCAATCTAAGTCTCTGGTGAATAAATTGTTCCTGCAGAAAAAGCTGTATAACTTGAGGATGAAGGATGGAGACTCAGAGACAGAGCATCTGAATGCCTTCAATACTGTGGTAAGCCAGCTATCATCTGTTGATATTAAAATCTCAGATGAAGATAAGTGCATCAGTTTGTTGTGTTCTCTACCAGATTCATGGGACAATATGGTTATTCCAATAGGTAGCAATACAACTACCTTGAATTTTGATGACATTGTCTCAGCCTTGCTGTCGGAGGAAGTGAGACGGAGAAATATGGAGGGTCAGAATGGAGATGCCTTATCTGTATGAGGAAGGTCCCAGAACAGAAACAAGAATAATTTTTTGAGTGGGAGATCTAAATCTCTTGGAAAGTTTGTAAAGGTGTGCTAGAAATGCGAAAAGGAAGGGCACTACAAAAAGGACTACAGATATAAAGCTCCTGAGAAAGGAAAGGGATCTGATGATGCTCCTTCTGCAGAGGCAAAAACCACCTTGGATGAAGGTGGGGATGTGTATTTGGCTTCTTCTTCAAATACACATGTAGATCATGAGTCATGGTTGATTGACTCTCGTGCATCCTTTCACTTCACTCCCCATAGGGAGTGGTTCTGCGAGTATGAGAAATATGATGGTGGTGATGTCTTCTTAGAGGATGATAGGAAGGCCAGAATCGTAAGACGTGGAAAAGTCAAGCTGAAGGCTCAAGGTGGAAGGATTATAACACTTCCTGGTGTTCTGCACATTCCTGCATTGGCCAGAAATCTGATTTTTGTAAGCAAGATGGATGATGCAGGTGTAAAAACAGTGTTCGAGAAAGATGTCTGTAAGATGGTTCGGGGAGAACTGGTATTAATGCTGGGACTTCGGATTGGAACTCTGTACATGCCTTAGGAAAACACTATTATTGATGGGTGCAATAGTTCTGTGGTTTCCGAAAGTGGAACGGAAAGCCTAGCGATCTCTGGACAAAAGACCATGTTATGGCATCAAAGGCTTGGACATATTGGAGAGAAGGGCCTTCGGATACTGGATGGAAATGGTATGGTAGAAGGTATGTCTAATAGATATCTGGGTTTTGATTTCTGTGAACATTGTGTATATGGGAAGCAGAATCAGGTGAGTTTTCCTTCTGGTGCTAAGAGGGAAAACAAGACATTAGAGCTTGTGCACAGTGATGTGCTTGGACCTGTGTTAGTTACATCACTGGGTAAGTTTGTGTACTATGTTTCATTCATAGATGCCTTCTCAAGGAATACATGGATATATTTCTTGAGGAATAAATCTGAAGTCTTTGACATATTTAAAGAATTTAAGGCTTTGGTGGAAAACCAGACATAGAAGAAGATAAAGGTGCTGAGGACAGATAATGGTGGGGAGTTCTGCAAGAAGGAATTTGAATAGTTCTGTAAGAAGTGTGGTATAACACGACAGAAGACTAATCCATACACACCTTAGCAAAACGGAGTTACATAAAGAATGAATAGAACGTTGATGGAAAAGGCAAGAAGCGTGCATAGTGGTACCGGGTTAGGACAAGAATTCCGGGGAGAGGTTGTGGAGACTGCATGTTACTTGATTAACAGATCACCTTCATCAGCGTTGGAGGATAAGACTCCACATGGGGTATGGACTGGTAAGAAACCCTCTCTTTCACATCTGAGGGTATTTGGATGTGATGCATATGTACATTTTCCAAAGGAGAAAAGGACCAAGTTGGATAATAAATATGAAAGGTGCATCTTTATTGGGTATAAGGATGGTTTAAAGGGTTAAAAGATTTGGAACCCAGAAACAAGGAAGGTTGTATACAACAGAGATGTGGTGTTTAGAGAGGTGAAAGATGTTGTTAAACATGAATTTCTACAAAAGGAACCTGAGAATATAGAGTTTGAGGTAAAGGAGGATGAATTAGAATCTACAACAGAAGAAGACTCAGAAGAGGAAGAGCCACAAAATTCAGCTGTGAGAAGATCAGTTCGGGAAAGAAGACAACCATAAAGGTATAATCCATATGCTTTTTGTTCAAATTTTTCTTTAACTATAACTGATGATGATCCCATAACCGTCAGGGAGGCAGTATATTAAGAGGATGGAAAACTCTAGAAGGAGGCCATGGTTGATGAAATGACATCCTTGCATAAAAATGAGGCATGGGATCTGGTGGAGTTGCCGGCTGGAAGGAATCCCATCGAGAGAAAATGGGTATTTTATAAGAAGATGAATGTTGAAGGCAAGGTGGAGAAATACAAAGTTCGGTTGGTAGCAAAAGGCTATTCCCAGGTGCCATGAATTGATTTTGGTGATATTTTTTCTCCTGTTGCCAAAGTTAACTCTTTTAGATTACTTTTATCTGTTGCTGCTGAATTTGATTTTGAGGTAGAACAGATGGATGTGAAGAAAACATTTCTTCACGGAGATCTGGAAGAGGAGATCTACATGAAACAACCTGAAGGCTTTATGGTGAAGGGGAAGAAAGAACTGGTATGCAGGTTAAAGAAGTCTCTGTATGGGTTAAAATAGTCACCAAGGATGTGGTATCAGAAATTTGATACCTATATATGGGGACTTGGCTTCACCAGAAGCAAGGAGGATCACTGTGTTTATTTTAAATTAATTGGTGACCGTGTTATTTATTTTGTCTTGTATGTGGATGATATGTTGTTGATTGGAAATGACAAAGAAATTATCCAAGATTTGAAGACCCAACTGTTCTCCAAATTCGACATGAAGGATCTTGGTGCCGCAAACTATATTTTGGGCATGGAAATTAAGAGAGATTGGGCAAAGAGGAAGCTCTGGTTAAACCAGAGGAAGTATGTCGAGACTATATTGCAGAGGTTCAATATGCAGGATAGTAAACCAGTGAATGTTCTGATTCCTGTAGGTGTAAATATGTTTGCTGAACAGTGTCCCAAGACACAAGAAGAAGAGGAGTATATGTCCTGTGTTCCATATGCAAGTGCAATGGGTAGCCTAATGTATGCAATGATATGTACTAGACCAGACATAGCACATGCAGTGGAAGTATTGAGCATATTTATGTCAAACTCAGGGAAGGAGCATTGGACATGAGTGAAGTGGATTTTCAGATATTTGCGTGGCACTAGTGATTATGGCTTGTGCTACTAGGGAAGACCAGGATTGGAAAGAGTGTTGGACATTCGTGGTTTTGTTGATGCAGACTGGGCTGGAGATCTAGACCAGAGAATATCTACAAGTGGGTATGTGCTTAGCCTATTTGGAGGTGCAGTCAGTTGGATGAGTAAAAGACAGTCTGTAGTGGCTCTTTCAACTACAGAGGCAGAATACATGGCAACCACTCAAGCAAGAAAGGAAGCAATTTGGTTGCAGAGAATGTATTCAAGTATGGGGTTGGTGCAACAAGCTATAAGGATAGATTGTGATAGCCAAAGTGAAATTTTCTTGGCTAAGAACGCTGCTTATGATTCAATGACATAGCACATTGATGTTCAATATCACTTTGTGAGATATATGGTTGAGGCTAAAAGGGTGTTGCTAGTAAAGGTGGACACTTTGAAGAATGTTGCGGATGTATTGATGAAGTCTGTTAGCACTCAGAAGTTCTCTTGGTGTAGAGAAACAATGGGTGTTGCAAAGCTGGGCTAATGACTCAGCTCTCCTGTGGCCCCTTGCGGAAAGAAAACAACAAGTGGGAGAATGTTGGGTATGTGTTATATTCTTTCCACAACTAGTCACGTGCGGGGGGGTCACAGGGGGGTGATATATGCCCCTGTACATTGCACCGGGTGCAGTAGGGGGGTCACGGGGGGGCGGCAACGCACCAGGAATTTTTTTTTACGAATCACATGTATATAGGTGATTTAAGATTCATTTGCAGATAATTTCTGTACAGGGTTAAAACCTACAAGATGGATGGCATGGAAGTGGGCATGGAAGCTAAGATCGATGAATAAATGAAAGACAACATGGAAAACATGAAGAATTATCTAAAATTAAACATCGAAGGTTTGGAAAAGTTGATACAAGAAATGCTTCCTAATGGCGAAAAGATAGGAGAGGAAACTCATGATGAGAAAAAAATAAATGTTAATCGTGATTTCATAAACTCTAATGTTGGATGGAAGAAGCACCATATTCCAAATATGGATATGAGGAAGTTTGATGGCAAGGACCCCGTAACAAGGATACTACAGATGGAGCAATATTTTGATCTCAATAATGTGCGAAACACACAAAAGGTACACATTGCAACTTTACATTTAGAACAATATACATTTGTATGGTATCGATGGCTTTGCTCCCGTAAAAAAATTGTCACTTGGTCAATTTTTACAAAGGAAATGATATCACATTGTGAGGATACAAAGAGCAACACCTTCTTTAGCCAATTGATAAATATCAAACAAAAGGGTTCAGTGGCGGAGCACATTGAGGACTTCCAAAAATTGAATATAAGGGTAACTTATATTCCATAGGAACGCAAGATTGATGTCTTCATAGGGACTTTAAAGGATAACATCCAACATGAAGTTCACATTTGGGAACCTGATTCATTAGAGAAGGCATTAAGGTTGGCAAGAAAAATTGAATGTAAAATTATGGCGACAAGGAAGCCTACCACTCACATCTATAAAGATGGAAGTGTTGCTACTCCTAGACTTCCACAACCTACAAGGTTGACACCACAAAAATTGGAAAAAAAGAAGAAAAAAAGGGATTTGCTACAGTTGTGATAGAAAATACACTAAAGGTCATAAGTGCACTGAGAAGAAATTATTTTACATAGATTGTGAAGAGGAGGAAGAAAATGAAGAAGAAACTTCAAAAGTAGAGGATATACACTAGGAAGAAATCCTAGAAGAAGAAGAAATGAGTTCGACCATATCATGTAATGCATTGGCAGGAATTACCACTCCTCAAACTCTTAATATAGAAGGACATGTCAAGAAGAAAAAGGTATCAGTGTTGATTGATTCGGGTAGTACCCATAATTTTATTCATTGTAAGGTAGCCAAGGAATTGAATTGTTTCTTATACCCAGCACCAGAATGTCAATTAATGGTTGAAAATGGAGGAACTATAAATTTCTCTCGAAAATTCCATAATACCAAGCTAGCCATGGGGGAATATGTATTGAATAGTCCATTTATTTCTATCCCAAAGGGAGGTGCTGATGTTTTACTAGGAGTACAATGGTTACAATCTTTAGGGATGGTAGCTTTTAATTTTCAAGAACTTGAATTTTTTTTTCGGAAGGAAAGGAAATTGAATTATGGGGTATCGCATGGAAGCCAGGAAAGATAATAAGCTCTAATTTCATGACAAATCTTCTGAAGAAATAACAACGGGGCATAATTGCACAATTATGCTCACTAGAAGTTCCAACATAAAAATCATCTATTTCTCTAGATCTCCAAAAAGTCTTGGACAATCATTCCAAGGTGTTTGATACTCCCAAAGGACTCCCACCTATTTGTGATCATGATAATGCTATTCATTTGGTTCCAGGAAGTGTTCCTCCAAACATCAGGCCTTACAAATATCCTTATGTCCAAAAGAGCAAAATTGAACGTATGATTGCAGAAATGTTAGAGGCTGGTATAATTCAACCTAGTCAAATTTCTTTCTCTGCTTCAGTAGTATTGGTGTACAAGAAACATGGATCATGGCACATGTGTCCGGATTATAGGGAGCTCAATAATCTCACTATTAAAAATAAATTTCCCATTCCTGTGATTCATGAATTATTGGATGAATTACATGGAGAAATTTATTTTACCAAGTTGGATCTTTATTCAGGATATCATCAAATTAGAATGAAGACTAAATATATTCTGAAAACAACATTTCGAACTCATGAGGATCATTATGAATTTTTGGTCATGCCTTTTGGCCTTACCAATGCACCTTCTACATTTCAAGGGTTGACGAATTCCATTTTCAAACCCTTCCTTAGAAAATTTGTGTTAGTATTTTTTGATGATATACTAATCTACAACAGGTCTTGGAAGGATCATGTTCTACACGTTGGCAGGGTGCTCAAACTATTGGAGGAGAAACGATTATATGCAAAAACATCCAAATGTTCCTTTGGAGTACAAGAGGTGGAATATTTTGGTCATATTGTATCTCACGAGGGTGTTAAGGTAGACCCTAACAAAATTAAATTAGTTAAGGAATGGAAAGTCCCCACAACCATAAAGCAGTTGCACGGATTTCTCAGGTTAACAGGGTATTATCACAAGTTTGTTAAGAATTATGGGAGAATAGCAGCACCTATAACAACATTATTGAAGAAAGATACATTTTCATGGACTCCTGAAGCAACTAAAGTCTTTGAACATCTTAAAGAGGCAATGTGCCTAGCACCAGTCTTAGCTATGCTAGACTTCACAAAAACCTTTATAGTGGAATGTGATGCCTCAGGAAATGGAATTGGTGCTATTTTAATGGAAGAAGGAAGACCCATTGCTTTTGAAAGTTGTTCAATCAAAGGAAAGTATTTACAAAAGGCTATTTATGAGAATGAAATTTTGGCAATACTACATGCACTAAATAAATGGAGACCTTACCTAATGGGAAGACAATTCAAGGTAAAAAATGATCATGATAGTCTTAAACACTTTTTGGAACAAAGACTATCTTCAGAAGAGCAACAAAAATGGGTCACAAAGATGTTGGATTATGACTTTGAAATTGTCTACAAAAAAGGGAAGCTAAATGTTGTTGCAGATGCACTCTCAAGAAAGGATGAAGAGGTGGAAGCATTTCTTTGTGCCATTTCAATTATCCAAACATATTGGATAACTGAAGCAAGGGATGAATGGAAGAAGGACGAAGAAGTGTGGACTCTCATTCAAAAGTCGCAACAAGATCCTATTACATCTAATACATTTAGTTGGAAAAATGATTCCTTATGGTACAAAGATTGCTTATATATTTGCAAGAATTCCCAACTAAAGCAAAATATTCTTTTGGAATTGCACACCTCTCCTTTAGGAGGACACTCGGGACTTTTAAAAACTTACCACAGGGTGAAGAAAGAATTTTTTTTGGATGGCCTTAAATATGATATTCAAAATTTTGTGGCGGAATGTTTGGTTTGCCAGAAAAATAAAGTGGAGACAATTAAGACCCCGAGTCTTCTACAATATTTATCCATTCCAAGTCAACGTTGGGAGGAGATTTCAATGGATTTTATCATAGGTTTACCTAAGTCCGAAGGAAGGAGTCTCATCATGGTGGTAGTTGATAGAATTACCAAGTATGCACACTTTTGTGCATTATCTCATCCATTTAAAGTGAGTACAATTGTTACTACATTTACGGAAACAATTCAAAAGCTACATGGAAACCCGAAGATTATTGTAAGTGACAAAGATCCCATTTTTACAGGAAATTTTTGGACGGAATTATTTTCTTGTTTGGGTACTCAACTAGCTCATAGCTCATCTTATCATCTTCAATCCGATGGTCAAACGGAGATAGTGAATAAATGTTTGGAAGTATATCTTCGTTGTTTTGTATCTGATAAGCAAGCACATTGGGTTAAGTGGTTACCTCTGGCTAAATGGTTGTATAACACTTCCTTCCATACTGTAGCAAAAATGACCCCATTTATAGCACTTTATGGATATCATCCACCATCCATCACATCTTCTTTAAGGGAAAATGATAGGGTTCAAGCAGTGAAGGATCACGTCGAGAATCAACAAGAAGTTCTCCAACTCTTAAAGGATAACCTAAATTTGGCACAAAATCGAATGAAACAACAAGAAGATCAACATCGCAGTGAGAGAAGTTTTGATGTGGGAGACTTGGTATTTTTATGGCTACAACCATACAAACAAATGTCCCTCAAGCAAGCTAAGAAGGATAATAAATTATCACCAAAGTACTATGGTCCTTACAAGGTTTTGTAAAAGATTGGTACTATGGCATACAAATTGGAGCTTCCTGCTTCTTCGCTACTACATCTATTTTTCCATGTTTCGTGCTTAAAAAAGGTTATAGGGGACAAAATTCCAGTTCAAACAATATTTCCAGAACTTGATTAGGAAGGGAAAACCATGTTGGAACCTGAAGCAGTCATGGAAAAAATAACTCGACAATTACAAAATCGATCAATTTTAGAGTATCTCATCAAATGGAAGAACTTACCCACGAAAGATTCTACATGGGAGGATGAGAATTTTATACAAAAGCACCTAGAGCTACTCAAGCGTTGAGGACAACACCTTTTTGAAGGAGAGGAGCATATTAGGTCCTTATATTACTAGTATAGTCCCTTATTGTTGTTAGTGTAACCCCCTTATTGTTATTGTTGTACCCCTGTAACCCCCATATTGTTATTATTGTGCCTTTAAATTATTATTGTTAGGTCGGATAGGATTACATTATGGCCCCACTAGGATTAAATTGTGGCCCCATGAACTCCTATATATAGAAAGGAGGTTTTTTCATTTGTATCATCCAAGAATTGTTCATTTATGTAATGTATTTGAGGTTTCCCCCTCGAAGTGGCTGATTTCTAAGGCGTTGATCTCCCTTTTCTTCTATTTTTGGAGCTGGTTTCACAACATCTAATCTCTTGTCGGCTGGAGTTCCAGTGTACAAATAATACAACCAAGTATGAAGCATTGATTCTCAGACTCAAGAAAGCCATATATCTCAAAGTCAATTGTTTAAAGGTAATAAGAGACTCCGAGATTATCACTCGGCAGGTACGTAACACCATCCACTGCTTATCTCCGCATTTGAAAGGTTACTAGCAAGAGGTATGGAATTTGATTTCTACTTTTGACACTTTTGGTATTAAATCCATACTTAGAATGCACAATGTAGTGACTGATACACTCACCAATGCTACTGCTAGATTTACCCCACTAAGAGATGGATTCTATATTGAAATTTTTTACAAGCCATCCGTGCCAGACAATGTCACTAATATGCGCGTTTTTAATGATGATCAGCAGGTACTGGATTTCATGCTTAATACAGACATATTCAAGGATGTAGTTATTGAAGAAGAGGATCATGATCGGGCCTTGCAAAAGGAACAAGAGGATCATAAGGGAAATCCTATACCAAAAGGGGTCATGTCGCTTGAAAAGTTGTTCGATTTACAGAACCGTTTTCGAGGAGGAACCCCCAACACGAAGGTGCAAAGTTCCACTTTAGCGCACCAAAAAATAAACCTCAGGATGGAGAAGGAACCCAAATTCGTCAATCTCGGTACTAAATGCACCCCTCAGGAGAGGCAATCCTTCATTGAGTTATTCAATAAATACCAAGATGTTTTCTTCTGGACATATGATGAGCTGCAAACCTATGACATGCAAATCATCCAGCACGTGATACCCATGAAAGAAGGAGTGAAACCATTCCAGCAGAAGCTGAGAAAGGTAGACCCTACTCTAGATCCAATGATCCAAAAGGAATTAAAGAAAATTTTGGATGCGCGTATAATCTTTAAGGTCCAACATTCAACCTTGGTGTCAAATTGGTTCTAGTTCGTAAAAAATCTGGCGAAATTCGTTTATGCGTGGACTTCCAAAATTTGAACAAAGCCTCATACAAAGACAACTACTCAGTGCCCCTTATGGAGCAGATCCTTCAAGCAGTATCTGAGTCAAAAACATTCTCATTATTGGATGGTTTTTTCGGTTACAACCAATTTCTAGTGGCTGAACCTGACCGTCTGAAAACCACATTCAGAACTAAATGGGGAATGTTCACATTCAGGCGCATGCCCTTTGGCCTGATCAATGTTGGGGCAACCATCCTGAGAGCCATGGACATCGCTTTCCAGGGCCTAATGGGGAAAATCTTGGTGGTATACCTCGACGAAGTCATCGTATTTTCCAAATGTAGGTGTGACCATTTGCACCACCTCAAGCAGATTTTTGAAAGGTGCCGGAAATATGGGATCTCACTCAACCCAAAAAAAATCATTTTCACCGTCTCTGAAGGAAATCTATTGGGGCACATCATAACTCGGGACAACATAGTGGTGGATCCAGAATGTGCAAAAGCCATCACCCAGATTCCTCCCCCAAATGGCAAGAAGGCCATGTAGTCTTTCCTTTGAAAAATCAACTTCATGCGAAAATTTAAATCAGACTTCACCCAAATAGTGAAACATTTGCAAGGTATCATTAAGAAAAACGCAAGCTTCAGATGGAATTACTCTAAGAAAGAAGCGTTCAGCAATATCAAGCAGGCCATCGTAGAAGCACCTACCCTTCATAGTCCAGATTTCAGCAAAGGCTTTATCTTGTACACCTTCGCCTCAGACTCATCCCTTGCGGCCATCCTCACTAAAAAATATGGCAGCAATGATGAGCGGCCCATATCATTCATGAGTGCAGGATTACAAGGTGCTGATATGAATGATCCAGATATTGACAAGCAGGCTTATGTAGTGTACAAGGCAGTCAAACATTTCAGGCCATATATTTTGAAGAATCACATCACAGTGTTCGTACCTCACCCAGTGGTTCACTCACTATTTATGTAGCAGGAGCTGGGCGAGGGACGAGGCAACTGGATGACATGCCTTTAGGAGTATGACCTGGAATTCAAGCCAACACACATAGTCAAGGGCCAAGGGCTATGCTGGATGGCTATTGAAGCTGAAGACTTGCGATGTAGTGAAGAAGAGTGTTGGGACCACGAAATCAACATGTATCAAACTGATAGTACACTGCGGCATAATAGCTCCTCATGGTACGTTTAAATTCAGCAATATCTTAGCCATGGTATCATGTACCCACTTTAACCGCCCAGCAGAAACGTTCAATAAGACTGAAAGCTGCATCCTACCAACTAGTGCAGGGTAAGCTGTTCCGCAAGCACCACAGCGAAGTTTTTCTACGTTGCTTAGAACATGATGAGGCACAGGAGGTTTTGAAGGAACTACATGATGGCTCAACCGGTGGACACTATGCAGGAGATACCACAACTCACAAAATTATGCGCACCGGTTTTTATTAGCCTAGTTTGTTCAAATATGCACACGCTTATGTTCAGAAATGCCTACCATGTCAAAAGTTCACTAACAGGGAAACACGACCATCCACCCCGTTGTAGTCCATCATGGTGGAAAAGCCTTTTCAACGGTGGGGACTCAAAATGATCAGGAAAATTTTTCCACACTCTTCTAAGCAGCATAGATACATCCTCACAGCTACAGACTACTTCACAAGGTGGGTTGAATAAATACCGTTGCATCAAATCAATGATCAAGAGGCAATAACTTTCATCACTTAGCACATCATGACTAGGTTTGGCATTCCAACCTCCCTTGTTTTTGATAACACAACTTATTACCTCCAAGGGAATGAGTTAGCCGAGTCAACCAATAAGAACCTCATCTGTATCATAAATAAGACTCTGCTATCCCAACAACAAAACTGGAATAACACACTCCATAATGCCCTATGGGATGATTGGGTCACACCGAAACCATCCTTAGGCACCTCCCCATTTTTTCTTGTGTACGGAAAAGAAGCAATCCTTCCTCCCAAATTTTCTCTCCCAACCCTTCAATTATCTCAAGAAACTCATGGTACCCCTTGCCCTACCTTGCAGGCCCATATAGACACATTGCTGAAGCTAGAGGAGGAAAGGCTAAAATCTCGGGAAAAATTCGCCATCTACCAGTGCCGGATAAAACGATGGTTCAATAAGAAATCTGCCGAAACAAGGTTTTTGAGGTAGGTGACCTCGTCCTCAAGTGGGAAAAAGCTCACGAAGACAAGGGGAAGCATTTCAAGTTCCAAGCCCTGCGGACAGGTCCCTTCCAAATCAAAGAAAAAGTCGGCCCCCACACATTTAGGCTACAAACCCTAAAAGGGAGGATTGAGGTCCTCCCGGTAAATGGGCACGACCTTAAACACTATTTCACCTGACACCCCCAAGGGGCCGTCACCATACCCTGTACCATAGTTTTGTTTTCTTTTTCTCTTGTTTTTTTGTTGTTGTTTTATGTATTTCAATAAATGGCCTGTTTCGAGTAGGCTCATGGAAATCTGTCCCCCTAGCACCCCAAGTTGAGGGATAGGCGGAGTAGTTACTTAATTGGTATGCTGTACCAGAATCTCTGTTGGTGAAGAATTGAATCTAGAATGCAAAAGTGGCACGAGCTTGCCTGTGATAGGCACCCCGTGGCGAAAAAATGAACAAGTCCTAGAACCCAAGCGCAGGTAGCTCACCTGGTATGCCGGCTCAAGGGACTGCTGTATGAGAGAAAGCTTCGATGGAGTCGGTCACTAGACAGAAATGGAACAGGGAAAATATCAGGTGACAAACAAATATCTAAGAAAACCCAAAAGTCCTTGTATAGACTAGGAGCATCCTCTCTTGCAAGCAAAATAAGTCGGGATCCCTCATCTTCCCAGGAAATACTTGCCACCTTCAAATAAATGCCTCGAGCACAGTCAAAATAAGTGCCTTGAGCACATTTAAATAAGTGCTATTAGCACATGAAATAAAGGGTAAAGGATTGAGAAAGGCTTCCTGCGCAGAGAGGCGATGCGATGAATCCGCCTGGGTACTGACCAGGCTCACTGGTAGTGGAGCAATGTCTGTGACTCCTAGGCAGTGACTCTGTCGGGACCACTAGGTTCGCTGGTAGTGGAGCAACACAATGAGGACTGAATAACTATACCGGATCCTGAAAATCCTTGAGTTTACTCCAACCCTTTCCTTCCAGTCTCCATATATGAAAATATGGTGAACCAGCACCCTGAGCCATGCAAACTAGACGAGCAAACACGCAATGTCCAAGGGTGAAAGTAGTTGGATCCATGAGGTGAAAGGAACAGCCTGCTAAGCCCCCCCCCCCTCCCCCCCTCAAGATGAAGCGCCTGTAGAGATCCTGGGTCCTTTCAGTGAATTGCCATTTGTTGTAGCTGCTACAACACCCTCCAAAATTTGGTCCCATTTTAAAATTTTGGAACCTATGGTCTCTCGATAAAGAGAAATCTAACGCGTCCTTGGCCTAGAACCTCAAGAGAAGGTATTTCCATGCATTATCCCTTCAAATTATATCCAGGGTTTGGTCTCTTAGTAGTCAATCACATAGTCACTAGGTCACAAAACTCATAAAACCAAGGAATGTGTGACTATGCGACCATGCAACCTAGCGACCCGTAGGTCGTGAAGTCGTGAAGTCACATTTTGGTTTAAAACTTAAAATTTGCGACCTTGTGACCTCCAGGTCGTGAAGTCGCAAGGTCGCGAGGTCACACATCCCTTAATCAACCTTGATCTGTGACCTTGCGAGCTGCATTAATTGACCGCACGTGTGACCCCTTTATAAATAAAAGGGTTGTGTAGGTCACATTCGACCTGCGCAACAGAATGAGTAACGCCTCTGACAAGCCAGATGGGGCGCGTTTTTCCCGAGTAAGTTGCCTAATCCTTCCATTTTTTCCTTTTTGGTTGAATTCTTTCCAATCCTGCCCTTACCCCTTGCCTTTTTATCCCTGCCTTGGCCTCATTCGAACCCCCAGTAGTCCTGGTCGGAGTCTATTCCGTCCCCCTCATGGAATATTACTTCCTATCTCCTTCTCTGAAGCCTCTCTTTTTCGAGTCTACCTCAACCACCCTTTCCTAGCTACCTAGGGAAACCTTAAGAGCTAAATTTTTCCATTCCACTCGATGTTTTTTCCTTCCTTACCTTTCATCGCTGGAAAATCCCTCAAAGGATCCCTAACGCAACCCTACGACCTCGCAACCTTGCAACTTCGCGACCTCGCAACGTGGTCACTAAGTCGCAAGGTCGCCTAGTTGCTCATAACCAATCATTGGCCACCCTCGCAACCTTGCAACCTAGTCGCAATTTTCCAAGTTGCGTTTCCCCTAATTTTGACCCAAGCGAGACCTTGCGGCCTAGTTGCCAAGGCGCCAAGTCACCATTCCTGAAAGTGTACATCGGTGCGACCTAGCGACCTAGCGACCTGGTCGCACGGTTTCCAAGTCGCAGGTCTATCCTTTTCCTTGGATAATAGTTAGCAGAGGTAGCAGTAGCCTCAGTATATTTATAATTATGCCATCTATCTTATCGTGGGATTGTTTCATGAATATGCCAGGGAACATCGAAGCTGAGCTCAAGTGCATGTCCATTTATTCTGCCTCAAGTGATATCGGGCCCCCGGTAGTTCGAAAGAGAAGCAAGAGTCCTGAAATATAAATTTCAGAAGAAGAAATGCCTCCTTCCCCTCCCCTTATCTATGGAGACACCGCTTATGTGTTCGTGAAAGGGGATAACATGAGTTGGTATCAGGTATACTAGGAGTTCACAAACCCTGAGTTTCCAGAAGATCTCCCAGACCAGAAGGTGTACATTCAGGTCAAGAGGTCCAAGCTTCACTATGCAGGCACCCATCCACCCATATTTCCATGTGCAAAGATTAATTAATGGATCCTACAAAAGGTCGACTCCAGAATTTGGGTCATTCGAGATCATTCGGGGAAATCATTTGCTAATCTGAAGGGGTAGGATGCGGAAGTCTACTATGCACTCCTCACCCGAGAGAAAAATTTCAATGCCGAATGGGCTACCACTCATGCAGTTCCCATACCAGAGACCTTGAAGGGATGGTGGGAGGACCCAGAAAAGTTCAGGTTTAGGAAGGATCAAGAATATAAAACAGAGGGCCTCAAGAAAGTCTACAAATTTGTGGCGGTGATGATGTGCAAGTTGTATGGCCGAATAGATGCCACTACCTTCAATGGTACTTGGGTATCTCTCATGTACGTCATCACTACATATAGCACTCACTTCAATTGGGCCAACCTAATAGTAGCAGCTTTCAGGTCGAACATATCAACAACATAAGCACCTGATGAAGGGCGTTCATCTAAATTTTATATGGCTTCCTACCTGTTGGACGCGATATGCAGAAGATGTAAATTTATAGGATGGCCTCATAACTGGGATGTAGACCATGAAAGACCAATCCATAAAGAGTTAAAGGTGTTCTGGGCCTCCAAGTACAAACAAGATATGGAGTCGATCTCGCACAATTTCATTCCTGCACTCTACAAAAAGTTGTTTGGAAAAGATGCCCCGTGCATGTCTAGGCGAGCCATGCAAACAATAACCCAAGTGGCCAATTGGTTTCCCATCACACATAGTACTTTCATCAGGGTCTTTGAGTCATTCAAGGCACCTCACGCGCTGCCCTAATTCGTCACCGATAAACTCCTCTTGCAAGAAGTGTGCTACCAGATGACGAGCAGGTTTTCTAAGGTCCTCACCAAGGGCAAGAAAAAGCCATGGCCTACTCTTCCGCTTACTATCGGTGCCTACATGGTTAGGGATTTCAAAGAAGTAGAAGCAGAGGCTGAAGAAACCAAGGGATTTCATTTTCCACCCTTAACACATAGATCATATGATCCTGAAAGGATTGTTCCCGCACATTGCAAACGGGCCAAATTCAAATGGAATTACCAACACACAGAATGCCCTGTTATAGAACAAACTAGGAATTGGTATAACAAGGATAGGGAGGCTGCATCAGAAGAATCAACTGATCAAGAAGGGTAGGATGATCAAACCATGGAAGAAAGGGGTGACATGCTAGGAGGAGCCTCATCTTCCAAAGCCAAGAAGCCAAGGACTGATACGGGCAGTAGGCTCTCTAAGAAACAGTAGGAAAAGAGAGACATAGAGGCTAAGGCACAATAGGAGGCCGAGAAGAAGGCAAAATAAGAGGAAACCAAAAGGGCCCAAGATACCCTAGTACACTAGCAGGAAGAAGACAAACAAAATAAGCGAGCTGAGGAGCAATGAAAGAAACAACTAAAGGAGGAACAGAAGCAGAAGCAGGCAGAAGAAGCCCGCGGGAAAAAGGAGGAAGAAGAACACAAGAGGAAATAATAGGAAGAGCAGAAAGAGGCTGAACGCAAGTTAAAAGAAGAACATGATAGGGCAAAGGCTGGGGAGAGAAGGAAAGAGGAAGAAAGCCAGAAATCATAGGAAGATTCTTCCAAAGAAGTAGGGGGAAGCAAGACACCACTCCCAGAGACAGGGGAACAGACAGAGCTGCCAGACATTGATGTACCTCAGATAACCCCTATGAAGAGTGTACGTTTTCCTCTCTCAGACCTTCACACCTCAGAGGAGCAGGAAGATGAGGTCTTGGATCTGACAAGGCTGACCTACGACCAGTTCACGAATAAGATCAGGAAAGAGAAAAGGAAATGCCTCATGCGGAACCTGGCCACACCCCTCGCAGTCACAACATAGGACATAGTCTTGGACACTAGGACTAATCCTATTATGATTGCATCAGTAGGGACCGCCTTTGCGGTAGCCACAGAAGAAAATGTTGGAATAATGAGTAGAGAGATTCTGTCTCTACAAAAAATGCTGCAGGTTTCTGAGCAGAAGGCAGCTCAGTCGGAACAAGTTAAGAAGGTGCTAGAGGAAGAAATCCAAAATCTTCATCTCACAATCACCCAAACCAATGAAGTGCCACTTACTATTCAGAGGGAGCTGGTCACTCTCGAAGCCACCATGAAGCAAGTGTACGAGGAAATGTTTACGATAAAGCAAACAGTCACACCATTGCTGAAAGCACAAGCATAAACCAAAAGGAGAACTGCACAATTGAAGGAAGCCTCCACTGCTTTGGAAAACATACTAGAATGGTCAAACATATATCCTCAGGCCCCTGTCACCCTGCCTAGGAAGGATTGGATTTGCACCTAGAATGAAAAATTTCAGATTCGAATGAAGATACAATCCAAAGATAAACTAGTCAAGGATCTAGAGAAAGTGATGTCCGCATATGAACATCTGATTAGTGGCATTGATTCAATGGCCTAAGTACACCACATTCCTTCTTTGGGTGCATTGGACACAGAAAAAACAAGGGAGGAGGTCACCCAGGACATTCAAGCATTCCTACAACCCATGAGGCAAGCAATTATTTCCCAAGATCTTCCGGTGTCACAGGAAAATATTATTCAGTTCATCGTTACACTAGTCCAGATCTATACTAAGCTGGCTTCTCTATCCAATCAGATCATCGTAAAGAGGCGCACCTTAGTCCCAGATGCTCTTGAGTGTTTTCATAGATTAAAGGAAGATACTCCCCAGGTCACTCTAGTTGCTGCAAATTATCAAGCCTGGAAAAAGTACCTCAAAGAGCAACAACAGATAGACGTACCAGATCTCTCAATCACCCAATTGCTTCCTTGACCAAGAAAATGACACAGGTCGCAAGTCGCAACAGACAGGAGGTCGCAGGTTGCATCTGGAGCTGGGTTGCAAGTCGCAAATGCCTCCTAGGTCGCAAAGCATCCCAACAGTCAAGAATGTGAAGGATCAGGGACACCAATGGTCAATTTTGTTCTATAAGTACTTCCTCCGGGGAATTATAAAAGGGCTTTTCTTTGGACTCCAAGAGGAGTGAAGAGAATTGTATAGCATTGAATGCCTATTCCTATGAATGAATACAAACAGGTGTTTTGATTCCACTACTGGATCTGATGAGGACTCATGTGTGATTAACATTATAAATATTTTGTCTCATGTATTGGCTATCTTCTTATAATTGACTGAATTACATTTTTCTGCTCACGTCATTTATACGTTTAAGCTCACTTGATGTGCTAATGGTATGGGAATATTTAATTGAGAGATGTTGGAAAATTTGTTATTAAAATTATCCTACCTTTCGGAAAATGCTTAAGGAATTGAAGGGTGTTTTGACCATAGAGAAATATTTCTTTTGTGGTTCAAACAAATTTGACAAGCATGACCCTAATGATTTGATGCTAACAAAATTTCCTTTGGCTGCATGCTTTAACTCGCTTTGCTATTTGTAAAGTTTTATGCTCATTAAGACTCATTAACCATTTTTATTGTATTTGTTCAAGTAACCATGTATTCACAGGTCTGCAGGGCTCATTCTTCATTCGAGAAAAGGAATCTTTAGCAGTAGTCGGACCCACACCCCAGACGGGATACCTATAACAAATGGTTTAGATTATAATTTGGACTTTATACTAGGGAGGTCCCCTACTGTTGGCCAAACATTTCTTCCTGTCAACACCACCACAAATAACTTCAATACGTAGCTGTTCATTTAGTAGTATGTTACAACAATGACTTGTTAAAGGAAAATGACTCTATTTTGTTTGAACGTCATAAACTGGAAGGAAATTTAGCTTTGAATTAGAAAAGTGGAATATATTCTGAAAAATATTTTTTCTAATCAAATATAGGCCCGTTGCTTGATCATTAAAAAAAAACAATCATGACAATAATAAATTATTTTGGAGATGATGAATTACAAAACTCTCGAGCTTAAAAACATGTCGACATATTCAGTTTTTTCTGCATCAGAGAAAAATGAATGAGTGACATTAAGTTTGCTTTGAATATTTATAGAATTATTTCATAGATTCTAAATGGAAATTGCATGTGCTAATCTCGCTCAATTAATTATAGGGAAAACAAGCGCCATACATAATTCATTGGATAATGGGAATTGGATTCTTTTTTCCCCTGGAATAGTATGTTGATAATTGAAGATTACTATATTGAAGCTATATTCCTGGTTAGTATCGCAATTTACAAAGTATTATCTTATTATTTTTTAGTTTCTTGTTGTAATCTTGTGCAAGCAATACTTTACTCCGCCCATTAGATTTCTATTGACCATTTTTATTGTTGAAGTGTCACTGCTTCTTAGAGATAACTAGAGGAAACGATACAACTACAAAAGTGGATCATGAGACATTCTTAGTAGAAATTGCTAGCTATGTTGTGTTTATTTGTGACATTTTATTTTCTTTGTTTATACAGGTCATCAGGCAACATAGCTGCCACTATTTCCCAACTGAAGAAAAATTGTTCAAGTTTCTTGCTTTTATGGGGAAAAATGACATTAACAATATTGCTGATGTTGAGGTATATATCGTATAAATACTTTATAGTCTAATTTAGTTTATATTCTAGTGTTCATCAACTTTCATGTCTTATACATTGCATTGTATCCTTTTTTTTTTGGTCAGAAAAGGAACTCAATATTGATGGTAAGAAGCAAGGATTGAAGAAAGAGGAGAACAAATAACACTGGAGCGACAAAATGAAAATTAAAGAGAGAGTAGAGAATTGGTCTAGTGGTACCCGTAGAGCCAATATCTTGCATAAGACACACACATAGAGACTAATGATCAAGTCTTTAGAGTTGGTGAATTCACTTGCAATTATTTGGCTAGACAATGATAATGTTTGAAGTGATGAGACACTGTTTCATGTGTAAATTGTACTCCAACTAATATTAAGTTGGAAACTCATATTGTAATACTTGACATTTTATATAATACAATTAATGTGGTTGGAATTATTTATAGTTGCACTGGATATTACATAGTATTGTAATGAACATATGTAATTTTTTGTTTTCATATTAGATGAACATGTACATTGTATGACATTTTTTTTAAAATTTAGTTTCAAAATCATACTAATTAATTTATTTTGATTAATAATGAACACATAAAATCCATCTAAAACTACTAAATTAGTAGCTAATGTTTATTAATGATGAACACAAATAAAATGAATATACTACTAAATTAGTTGCTTATAACGATTGTTAATGAAATTAAATGAAATGAATATAAACTACTAAAGTAGTCATTTATATAATGAATATGAAACTACCAAAAAAAATAAATAACTACTGCAAATGATAAATTTGTGATTACAAATGACGACTAAATTGTGCATATATACGACTATTAGTAGCTAATTTACAATATCTTATAACACGATCAAAATTTAGTCATATTTCTTTGGTCATTAATTGGTTTCAAACGATGACTAAATTTGCATATATATGACTATTAGTAGCTAATTTACAGTATCTTATAACACGACCAAAATTTTGGTCATATTTCTTTGGTCATTAATCAGTTTTATTGGGTGATCATTTAGTAATATATTTTTTTGTATAATTGGTAATTAATTGTGGCAATTAATGACCAAATCAATGAACAAATATACTACTAGACAATAAAATCAATGACCAAATCAATAATCAAATTAATGACTAAATCAATGACCAAATCAATGACTACAACGACCTAATCAATGACTAAATTAATGACCAAATATACTATTAGACAACAAAATTGAGACAACGAATTAATGACTAAGCTAAAAACGACTAAAAGTTGGTCGCATTATAAGATATTGTAAATTAGCTACTATTAGTCACCGACCGAAAAATAGTTGTTTATATGCACATTTGAGTCATTTTTTTAGTAACTAATTAGCCATTTTGTACTAGTGTAAAGAGTGTCAAACTCAAAATCAAGCATTGGAACAAAGACGTATTTGGAAACATTTTTAAAGATAAAAAGGAGTTGGAGCAGAAAATCGATGAACTTCAACAAGAGATCATCCTTAAGGACATATCGGACCAAATAAAATAGGAGGAAATCAACCTTCACAAAAAATGGGAAGAAAGGCACATACAAAAGGAAAAAAAGTGGCAACAAAAGTCTATAATTTGGGGGCTCAAATGTGGAGAACGAAACTCCTCCTTGTTTCACCATTGAATGATTTAGAATAGGAAGCATAATAGAATCCTCGGCCTCAAAAATACGGATGGAAATATGATCCACACCCATGAAGACATTGAGGAAGAGTTGAATGACTACTACAACTATATCTTAGAGGAGCCAAGGGGAAATAGGAACAGGGCAATCAGAAAAATCATTGTTAACATCCCAACCATTCTTAATGAGGATCATAACAAAATGCTCCTAAGAGAAGTTTCTATGCAGGAGGTTGAGGACGCAGTCATGTCCATGCCCAATGGGAAGGCCCAAGGCCTAGATGTCTTTACCATTGATTTTTACAAAGCTGGTTGGCCCTTCATGAAGGAGGAAATACATGCCTTGGTGGAAGACTCGAGAAATAATAAGACAGTTTTGAAAGCTCTCAACGCCACCTTCCTCACTCTCATTCCCAAGGAGGAAGGGGTTGAAACACCAAATCTCTTTAGACCCATTTTCGTCTGTAATGCCATATATAAAATCATATCTGAAGTTCTAGCTAACATAATCAAAGAATTTTTCCCCTCCTCGTATCTTCCAATCAATCGGGGTATGTGTAAGGGTTCCAAAACTTGGACAACATAATCCTATCTCGTGAGCTAATTCACTCTCTTAAATCCACAAAGAAGCCAAGAATGATAATGCAACTTGACATGGAAAAAGCCTTCGATAAGCTAAGTTGGGATTATATGAGGGAAATCCTGAAAGACTTTAGCTTCAACTAGGACTGTACAAATGGATTATGGCCTTGGTTTTTGTGCCTTATTCTCCATTCTCATCTATGGATCTCCCTCAAATCCCTTATGTTCATCCAGAGGCATAAGAAAAAGAGACCCCGTGTCTCCCTTTCTCTTTTTCATAATGGCTAAAGGCCTCAACAGAACTATAAAAGCTACCAATCTCAGCAATACCCTCATGGGCCTCAAGCTCCACAATAATTCCCGCCCTCCCTATATCCACCAACAATTTTTGGACGACATGATTCTCATGGGCATACCCATGATAAAATAATCAACTCAGTTCAAGTCCATTCTCAACTGATTTTCAGAATCCTCGGGGACCTCTGTTAACCTGGAAAAATGGAAACTATTATTTTTCAATAATCCCATGGCCACCTAGGAAAACATCACCAATTCCTTAGGTTTTCAACGATACTCCCTCCCTTCCAGATATGTAGGTGTCCCTCTTACAGATAAACCTTTCAATAAGTCTAATTGGGAGGATCTACTCAATAATTTCCAACTGGACCTTTAGATCCCTAAATTTGGCTGGATGATTAGTCGTGGTTAAATCAGTGCTGCAAGGCATCCCCATGTACCTTTTCTCAGCGCTAGCAGCCCCCAATTTAGTCATCAATGCAATATGAGGCATACAAAGAAATTTTCTCTCGAAAGGCTCAGACACAAAAAAATGGGCTTTGGTGGCTTGGGATACTATCTGCAAGCCTAAATTCAATGGAGGCCTAGGTCTTAGGGATCCTGACATCCTAGGGAAGGCTCTGGGAGCAAAAACGTGGTGGTGATCACTTGAAAAATTGAACACGCCATGGGGAATCACGTGGAAATCCAAATATGCACCTAATCAATCAACATATGACCTTGTCAGACTCACTAGATGCGTAAAAGGCTCAGGCATCCAGAATCAGGCTTGGGACAACAAAGACATCAACAAAGAGAATTGCTTCTAGGAAATTGGCAATGGAGAACAAGCTCTTTTATTAGAGGATACATGGCAGAAAATTCCAAACCTAATTAGGGGTCAATTCACACCACTTCTCATTGCAATACAGGGAAATGAAAATACATAGTTGCTCACTACTAGAATCCCAACAACAATAATGATAGATGGAGGGAATGGCTCGATGCCAATGATTGGAATCCTTTACTAGATGGTTTGGACTGGGCTACCTTTGAAATCATAATGAAAGAAAGGAAAATCAAATTTGATAAAGGGAAGGATAAGCTAAGGTGGGGAAAAAATTCGGCTGGGCACTTCAATGTCAAGGAGGTTTATAGGTATAAGGTAAAACACGATCAACTACAACCACAATAAAAGTGGAAAAATTTATAGAACTGGAAACTATGGCAAAAAATCTCCACTTTCCTATGGCTAAAAATGCAGGGAAAGATTCTAACCTGGGATAATATATTAAAACGAGGCTTCGCAGGCCCTTGAAGATGCCCTCTATGTGAATTGGAGGGGGAGAGAATTAATCACCTGCTAAATATTTGTAATTACACAAATTCACTTTGGGAATGAGCTAGTATGGTCTTCAGAACCTCAAAAAGAAACATTGATTCTATCCTGAGCACTCTGGAGAATTGGAGAACATCTATATCCCCTCACCCTATGATCGATAGATCCTAGAACATAATACCAAGCATGATATGTTGG
This sequence comes from Pinus albicaulis, assembly GCA_034641835.2. Classification (NCBI taxonomy): domain Eukaryota; kingdom Viridiplantae; phylum Streptophyta; class Pinopsida; order Pinales; family Pinaceae; genus Pinus; species Pinus albicaulis. The sequence goes on along the minus strand of CM076576.1, from coordinate 282,103,165 downwards.
TCTGTATGGAAGAAAAGAAACGACATAATATTCATAAAGAACAAGAGTTCGGTTAAATGCATCCTTACCTCAATCATGCAGGTGGTCAGGAAGTATGTCGTGGTGACGAACCTGCCAAATTTTGTTGGTTCATCTCATCCATCAGACCTTAGAATCATATAACTCCTTGAGCTACATTCCTCCCCCCTAGTTTCAAAGATCCAAATCATGGCTTGCACAGAGGCTCCCTATAAGTGGAGGCCTACAGATAAAGACATCCTAAAACTAAACTATGATGGCGCAATGAAAGGAAATCCAGGTGCAATAGGATTTGGGGGATTTTTTAGGAATTTAAAGGGAAAAATATTATGGATCTATGCTGGAAACCCTTGCAATACCACTAACATCACCGAGAAGCTCCTTTCCCTGGATCATGCCCTAGCCATTTCCAAAATCCATGGATTCTAGCCGATCATCGTCGAAGGAGACTCCACCCTCGCCACCACAGCCTACCGCAAGCTACAAGGTGGTACTATTGTTGAAAAGGTGATAGACAACTAGAGATTCAATAAGATCCTCCACCATGTCTGAAAACACATCATGGAGCTGAATGGGATCCACTTCCAAGTGGACATAAAGCCAACAACATGGTGGACAGGTTGGAAAACGAGGGTACAAGTGGTAGCCCTTGATTCCTCTCCCTTGCATGGGGGGACCTTGGTGAAGGGACACTCTGCCTATACTATACGCTCATAAATGACAATGGCAGTAAAAGGAAGGGGAGTCTCTACATGGAGATCATCAGTCAGGCCTCTAGGTAGGAATAATGTGATCCAGCATATGAGCCTCCCCTTTGGTCCCTCAACCAATATCTAGCTAGACTCTCTCACATTGTTTGTGTTCCTCACCCAAGATGCATTCAATGATGCATTCATGTCTACATCTCTCCAATCTTGAGAGGCCATCCTCTCTCCCTATGAATACCTGTCTCCACTTTCCCAACCTTTAATATCTCATTTCAGTTGCGCCCCTTCTCTCATTTCCTCTTCCCCACCCTATTATCATAAATCCCCTTCCTTTGTTATGATGCCTCCACATCGTGACTCTACCTCTGCTCCTCGCCGTGTTCAGGGTCATAACAATGAGCACTGGGATAATCCTAGCATGCAACCCCACATTAGGGTAGAAGCTGTAGCCAGGAGAGGAGCCCTAAAATATAGTGTTTTGGTTTCCCTGGACGCTCAAGTTCAAGTTAATGCCCTGGAGCTTTAGGCAAGGAATCTGAGAAGGTGGATTACCTATGAGGATGTAGGTACTCAATTTGAAAGGATACCTGACCCTGTGCTAACCAAAGCTAGGGAAAATATTTACAGTCGCACAATTGAGATTTATTGGAAATTCAAGACCATGTTGGGCCTAGCTCTTCAAGAGCAGATAGATAACTCCAAATCCTTGGAGGAAAAAATTGATGCGCTTACCGAAAAATTCACTAACTATGTTGAGTTTTTTCACCATCAACGTTTCGTCACCTGTGACTCTCCTCTACACTTTTCTAAAACGTTGCATGGCTTCTATGCAAACCAGTGGGGGAGCCTCTCCCACTTCCAAAAGAGAACTGGTGGGTGCATCTACTAGTCACCAAGTGGGCGAGGATGTCCCGATTGGCAGCACTACAGAAAAGGCAATAACGCTCGAGGACAACCCGTCGGAGGACTAACACTATGTCTCTCTACCTTTTTGGTACTATAGACTATATGGTATTGTTTCTAATGTTTCACAACAATATGTCCCCTATAGAATCAGTCATAATGGAATGGCCTTAGCTAGCTCTTAATTTTTATTTTTTCAAAGCACTGCGCCACAGTGTCTATTCATGCATATCAATTATGGTGCTACGTCTATGCCTATGAAAAGAGGTTTTTTGTAACCTGTGTGAAAACTAAAGGGTGATATGTGATATCTGGTGTATAAGCTTCTTGCTCGAGACACCTCACCATGCTTGTAATTAATGTTCTCTAAAATAATATAATTTTTTTATTTACAAAAAAAATCAATCCACTATGGGGCAGTTTGGAAATGCAATTCAAGAAATCCAAAACAATTCCATAAATCCCATTGATACAATGAAAAAACACAAAACCATTAAAAAATTTAGCAAAAATTAATATTTGCAAACATAATTTCAATGTTCCCATCACCATGGAAAAAAAGGACAATTGAATATTAGACTCCATTTGTTAAAGCATCAATTTATACTTGAAAATGCAGAATATCAATGTAACAGCCCCGGGTTAAAACATCATGTAATCTCTTCTCCTCTCTTTTTGGTAGGTTTTGTCTTGAAAATGAGTCTTGTTATAGACTTGAAATGTAGACATAAATATTAATACTATGGACATTCCGGACTCTCTATCTCAAAATATACACCACAGAAACCTCCAAACTATCATCATGCAATAAAGTTAATAAAGGAAAAATAAGATCATGGTCATGGGACACATATTCCAAGCTGAATGTTGGGAAAAAAACATAGTGATGAGGATCACTTGTGATTAATCAATGGCTATGGAAATTGGGAAAGACAATGGAAAAGGTTTTGGAAATGCATGCGACATTTATTAGAATTTATTTATGAAAATAATGGAAAATTGAAAAAAATAGAGGCCTCATTAATAAAAAGGCTTTTGAGGAACAACTCACAACTTTTGTTACTGGCTCATTTTTGTCAGTTTAGTTTTGGAGCTCTTATTCTATTCTCTCTCTCTCTCTCTCATACTCTTGGACACTTATATTTTTCTTGGATCCCTCTTGGAGGAGTGTGGCATACTAGGGATTTGGAGCAAGAAGGCAAAGGAATAGTAGGAAAGCACAATAAGACATCAGAATTAGCAGTTACATCAGGTTTTTCTTGCAGGTACCGAGTTGCATGTATGATTTCCTTGCTAGTTTTGTCATACATGGGACATTCATGTGGTTTCTTAGTCATGATTGTTCATTAGCATGGAGGATTGCCTGGATTGATAGTGGTTTTGCCTAGAATTTCCATTTCCTAGATATCCATGGTGTTGTGGGTTTCTTTCCTTTTGTTTTTGGTTGGTTCTCATGTTCCTTATGGCTATGGGTTGAGTTACTAGTTCTTGGAAGCCTTGTTTGGACAAACTCTCTAGAAGCCCTGTAACATGTTGGGTTGAGTTACTAGTCCTGGAAGCCTTGGTTGGACAAATGCTTTAGAAACCCTTGGTGGGTTGAGTTAATAGTCCTGGAAGCCCTGGTTGGACAAACGCTCTGGAATCCCGACAACAGATGTGGGTTGAGTTACTATTCCTGGAAGCCCTTGTTGGAGAAAATGATCTAGAGCCCTGTACAACTTGGGCAGAGAACGATTTTTTGGTGGTTAGTGATGTCGGACTGTGAGGTAGAATCAATGGTTGAGGGTTGAGGTGGTTTGACCTCTGGAAGCCCTGGTTTGGTTTTGATTGATTTGTTTCATGAGATCCCACATTCACACTATGAATATGAGACAGGGGTAATTGGCTGAAAGAAAGACTTGGTTCAACCCAATCTATGGTCAGGTGGTTCATGGAAGTCCAAAACCTGGTTGCATTTTTCATATGTCAATAAGAGCACTTTTCCTCTTGTATTTGATGGGGGAATGTACTTGTTATTATGTGGTTTATATGGCTATTATATCCCTCATGATTATTCCATTTATATGTTGGTTATGAATATTTTTTATGACAAGGATGATGTATGGATCTCATCATGTTTTGATTAGAAAATTAATGAACAATGAATATATGAACTAATATATGATAATGCAACTATTGTGATAAGGCATCAATGCTTCTTAACTATTCTTATATAAGTATGATACCCTATGCTTAGATATGTTGTTATGACCTGTAGAATGCATATTTGTGATATGTTTGACGAAATTCCTATCATGGTTGGTAAAGGTCCTATCAAGTCCTTGATTGAATGTTTATATTAATAGCATTGTTTTAGTGTTTTTTAACATTTATGAAGGTTTCGTGAAGTTCTGAGCAGTGGCTTGAGACCTGGCCCTGAAAAAGTGGAAAAAAATCTAGGGTCATTGACACGGAACTGCCTGGAAAATTCCATAGTCACCGACATTCCTCATTGAGGGAGTGACTGGAAGGCTGCATTCACATGCATGGTTTGTCATGGGAGTGGTTGAGGATCCAAATAACCAAAATCATGAGTTGTCTCAGGGGTTTGTCACTTGAAAGGGTTGGTTGGATCCTAAAGGTTTTGTAGCATCTGTGGAAGGTCATATTGGTATTTTCATCTCGATTCCACTTACTTAACTGTACTTGGGGAGTTGAATCATACCATGGTAACTCTTTGTTGCATGTTTACCCCGATGGACCAGTTAGCTTGGGTAAATGTGGGAGGCAGGCATTACAAGGTGGTATCACAACATGATTTTGTTCTCCTTGGGTGATGTCTGGTTTTCATTCTCCTTGGATGAATGTGTTGTCATATGTAGAAGTCGGTTTCATATATGTTCTTACACTTGTGGTATATGTGCTAGTGTGTATACGTGGTGGTTGTCATGGTTTTCATTGTGATGTCATGCAAAATTTGGTAGTGGTGTTGTCAGAATGTGTTTGTCATGAATACATGTGAGTACTTGTATGTATTGTTTATGCATGTGTGTTTTCTTTATGTTGTTATGGATGCATTGTGCCTAGATGGTGTTGTAGTTGTGGAATCATGCATGGTAAGTAGATGATGGTTAAGACGATGTCTATATATTGTTGTGATCATGATTATACGTGTCTTAAATTAATCTGGTTGATGTTGCAGATGAGATATCCTCCCTGAACTATATTGAGGTACGCTAGTTTGTTTGTGATTTAGTTCAACTGACATAATATGCCTTGCAGGAAGAGAAGAACAAATATGAATAGCAGAATGGTAGACTACAGTTCACGAGATTATCCCTATATATTAGTTGAGCAACATAGTGATGAGTATCCCCTCACATAATAGACAATTTGAGAAGCTTGAAGGAAGAAATAAGGAGTTGTAAAGAATATAATGACCAAATCATTCAGTCACAAGAGAGACTTGCTAGGGAATAGGAGAAATAAGTAGAAGTCAATGCATTTATTATTCAGAGCTTGTTAGACTTACATAGACAAGGACCACTTAGAATCAGTCATGGAAAAGAGGATAGTGCTAATGGGGCATATGGTAGTAGGTCACATGGTGGGAAAATTTTGGATAGATATGACATGGTCAGAGATGGAAGATTCTTAGATACACCTAATAGACGAGGAAATGGACATGGGATTTATTCTAGTTCTGTTTCAGATAGGTACCATGATCATCATCGCTGTCATTCTTACAGGAGTAGTGAAAAGGGATATTTTCCGAACGAGTTCAATAAAGAAAAGCCACCTACATTTGATGGAGAAATGAAAAAGTCACAGGATGCAGAAGCATGGTTACTTGGGATGAACAAGTTATTTCAATTGCATGATTACTTAGAGAACATAAAAGCCATAATAGCTACAATCAGTATTAAGGGTAAAAAATATATTTAGTGGGAATATTTAAAGAACGTCGCAAGAATTCAGGAAGAGAAGTTGACTTGGAGTGAGTTCAAGAGACTATTCAGGAAGAAGTATCTATCAGAGAGATATGATGATGACAGGGCAAAGTAATTCTATGAGATGAAGTTGGGAACTGTTATCACTTTATAATTTCTCAAGGCTAAAGAAATAAATTACCGAGGTAAACACAAACCTATTTTGGAGATTAGGATCTAGCCTTCCTAATGCTCAGAGAGGGCTCTCTCTTAATGATTTAACTTTGTTGTTTTAATTGATTTTAGGCTAGTTATGTATGCTTGATTTGGTTTGATTTTGATTTTTTGGTGGAATTACTGATTTAGATGGGTAGGTGCGTGTCTATTTTTCATTGGGCTATGGAGTCAATATATCAAGAAAACAGGACAAAAAAAAAATTATAAAAGCAATGTTATAGGGCAAGGTAGCTGAGAAGAATCAAATCTTTGAGGCTGAATGGTAAAGTGATTTTCAATCGGGATCAAGGAGTAGTTAAGAATTCCTTAAAATGGATAATGAAGGAAGGTGAAAGAGGTCAATCAATATGGGAGATCAATTAAGGACTCTCAGATCCAGATATCAGAAGAAAACATTAAATTGAATAACATTCCAGAACAGAGTGTACTTAAACAAATTCTGCAATAATATTCCTGTTATACCATTTAAATTTGGAAAGCATGCAAGTTTATGGAATACTTTAAGAAATGAACAAGAAAAATTGAAATATACTTCACTGAAGTATCTCAACACATGAATCCTATAAAGAAATTCCTTTATTATTGCCCTGTTTGTCAACTTGGAAAAGTTACAATAAAACCCTCTGGTAGTAGATCAATTCAACTATAGAAATGTTCAGGAATCCACCCTTTATACTTTGAATTGATGAAGTATTTAAACAAATTATTACAAAATATCCTATCAATTGTTTAGGATTTATTCTAGGAAATAAATATCTAGATTCAAAAAGGTAGTGACACCTTTCTAACTGACTGAAAGATGTCCCTGTTTTATTTGATTGATGTTATCTGTTTGTTTCTTTTCATGATGGCTTGTCTTTCACGCTTCTTCTTCCTCTGTCTTTCATCTGTTTTTAATCTTTCACTTGTATTTGTTTTATATACCTTTCATCTGTAGTAAATCACATTGACTCTCTTGTGTTTATGTGTTTTCAGTAAAAAATAGATTTTACTAAATACATATGTAAAATTCATGTAAAATATGTCCTGAGAGTTACTTTGAATAAATTTGTTGTTGCTGATGTAAATGTTTTCATCTCTGTTTTAACCATTACTGTCTCTGTTTCAATGGTCTTTCTTAGCTGTATTTTTGCACATAATCTGCTACTAAATAAAGCTTTTGAATTCATATCTAGAGAGTCTGGATTAAACAAGTTTTGGAACTAGTATCAAAATTGTTTATCCAATTTCCTCGTATGCTAATTACTTAAAAAACAAAACAATTGTTAATGAAAATATGGGTCTACAGGGAGGTGAGTAATGGCTTCATTGAAATGGAAATTTTTGGAAAGAAATCTGGACTGCGGAATTTCAATTCTTGTTGGAAATGGTTTTCAAGTCTCATTTGCAAATCCTTAGAGGTAAGCGAATAATGGATTTAATATTTTGAGAATTCTATTTATCACATAGCACAAGGTGGAAGGGCGGTACATCGCAATGGCACAGGGGTTTAATTATTTCAAACAGTGGTTTTATCACAAGGCTAGGACGGGTTGGCGGTTTATTGCATCCAAAAAAGAGGTTAGGTAGTTTTCAGGATGAGGGTGCCATAAGCCATGGTGAAGCCGCATGGAAGGGGGCGATGGATAAAACCACCCATTTCGCACCCCCCCCCCCTCGGAGTTAATCATTGGACTGTTGGGGGTGCAAAATGGAATATGGACCGTTAGATCCAAATGGTGATGATTGGATGACTGGCAGAAGTGAGGGGTTCGGATAGGTGGGATTGGGAATTATTTATGCGAAGGGGTAAATAATACAACGAAGGTTTTAATGATATATGTGGGTCGGGTTATTACAATGGTGGTCAGGTAATATAATAAGAAAAGGGTTGGGGAGTAATATGTGCAGGGTTAAAGTAAAGTGGGTTAATATGAAGGGTTCGGGGATATATAGTGGAGTAAATTTATTAAAACATGGATTTAATATAATATGCGAGTTAATATGGGGATATGTATTAAAGGGGTGTTTAATGAAATAAACTAAGCGAGGGGGGGGGGGTTGAATAAAAGGATAGTGGGGCCTGATTAAAATTTTATGCCTTTAGACTTTAGGTAAGTGGGTTTTAGCTATTTTATATGAAAAGGCAAGGTTAGTAAGGGAAATAGGTTTTTTCAAAGGGGAATGAGGATTTTTTAGGAAGGGAAAAAAATGTTTTTTAGGAGGGGAAAGGGTTTTTACAAGGGAGAATGATTTCAAAGAGAAGAAATGGATATTAGCAAGGGGAATGTGTTTAGAAAGATATTAGTAATAAGAGACAAACCATTTGATGCTTTCCATGACTTGTAATGTATTCTACCTACCCACTATTTATCTTATCATTTTTATTTCCTTTATTGGGCGCATTTGAGCTTGCTGACCCTTTTATTTTCTTTTAATAAGCAAACTAACCTACTTATAACCTTATAACTTCCAATGGCTCAGGTCAAATTGATGAGCTCATTTTATTCTCTACCTAACTACTGATCTGCCAAGATTAAATGGTTTGGCCAGATCTTTATTCACTAACTATCATGACATGGAATTAAAAGCATGAATGAATCATGATTAAACAGTATGATCATCAAGAATTGTGGCTTTTTGAACAAGCTTCACATAATATTATTTGCAAAAGTAAAGTAACTAAAGTAGTGGCATTTGAATGTGCAACACTTTTAGGGTCTAGTTTTGTTTCTTTTTGTGGGGTTCATACTTTATATCCTTTTTTAATCTTCTTTCTTTTGGTCCTTTGATTTTTATTTTAGGACATACCCTCTTTTAATTTTTTAATATGGGAAAACATTTTCAGATAGCAAAGGTATGTACAATATTACAAGATTTAAAAATATCCAATTCAAAATTATGATCCCTATTATTATAGGACCTTAACAACGACTTCACTTGGGGATGTCATCTCCTTGTGAGATGTCAAGAACACCGTCGACTAGTGGCTTGATCCATTGGGCCTATCCCAAGCTTGCATACTCTTTGTCATATAATATATGTTACTGAAAATATCAAACTGAAATTACAAAATTTTCTGTGAATTGAAATCTAACACATGCTGAACTGAAATCTGATCTGAAATAAACTTGCTGCTGAAAAAAAAATCCAATCAAACTAAAATTCTACCTACTTAATCAGTTGTACAACTTCTGATTAGGTAAAATCAAAGAGCCAATGCAACCATTCAATCATTATATACATTGATGTATTTTGCTGCATTTGCTTGTTGGTGATCAAAGCTGAAGTTCTACAACCTAATAGAAACTTGTCAACAAATATGAATTTGATAAGGAAATATTTAATCTCTTTTGTTGACTCTAGAAATTGTTCAAAAGGATCTTCCAAGGAATATGCACTAATTTTCAACTGATCCAAGCACTATACATCTATTTTGGATGGCCTCCATGCCATGAAACTAGACTGTTATTTCCCTGTGAAATTAACCTATGATGGTTCTGAGATAATTGCAGACTTTCAGATAAGATTTGTGATGATATTTCTACTGATGGAAATGTCTGTCTGATGAGACTTTTATCATCTTGATTCTGAAGCGCATAGTTAGTTAATGGAGAAATATTTTGATTGCATTCATCATCCAACATATCAGATATTGGATCATGAAAAACTTAGAAGGATTGATGCAACCTATTACACACGGGTTTCAATGGAACTTCATAGATTTCTACAGGCTGCTCATCCTTTGCTTTAGAGATATTATAAAAAATTTCATTTAAAAATTGAAATGCTTCAAAACATAGTGGTAAAGAACTTTCCTATGTCATTTGATCAGGTATTTCAATGGAATTTGATAACCGTAATTGTGAAACTGAAGAATCTTGATCAAGAGTTTCATTGTCTTCTTGTTGTCAATAACAATATCTAAAGACTACTAATTTTTGATTGAATTAAAGTTGTCTCTGATGAACTGAAATGAAGAAAAACAAAGAGGCAAAGGTCCTTCACTTATTTCCAAATTTTCTGCACTTTCTTCTTCACTCCCATAGCTAATATGTATTGGCTGATCACTGTATTCGAGCTGCTGAAACTGAATTTCCTCATCCCACAACTAGATACTGATTGCTCTGTAAAGTTAGCTTGAATTTGGAGAACATAATTATCATCATAATAATCATACTTAGGCAAATCATTAAAATAAGGAATGTCATCAAACATAGACATTAGATCAACAGATTTTTCCTCCACATATAGATCTATAAATCTATTTTCTGATCTATAGTAGTTGGGATTAGCAGGAAGGTGTTTATGGCTATCAACTTCTTCTTTTTCCGCAATAAATGGGTTGTGGTGATCTTGAATGAAAAATACATCTTTCATGGTGATTCTTTGTATCCTTTCCTCTATTTTACTAACCAAAATGTCGAGTTTTTTCTCTGAAGATGTCAGGTGCTCTACAATGTTGTTATTCTCTTCTTCTGCTTTCAACTTTTCCTTTCTAATTAGCAGATCAAATTCTGCATCCACTGCAATGTTTTTCATTTGTTCAAGTGTTGCAAGGTTTATTTCTCTTAGCTGAAACTCTATTTCTGGATCAAAGGCATTTGGATAATGCAAGAGAGCTGAGCCATGAGGAGGTCTTATATTTGTTGGCATTGAATAATAAACTTGATTAAATTTGTCAGAAAATCTTTGTATTGTCTCGTTTAGATGTCTTTTCAATTGATTATATTCTTCTATGATCATAAAAAGGTTGACTTTGATTATCCATCTATCAAGGAAAAAATTGATAAATTGTTGGAAATTTGAGATGCTTGCAATAGGCAGGTTCTTGAACCAACTTTTTACTTTACTTTGCAAAGAAAGAGCAAAAATCCTGATACTAACATAATCTTCATCAATATCAAATAGGTCCAGATAATTCTCAAAACCTTGAATATGTTTTTCAGTAGTGATGTTACCTTTTTCTCCATCAAACATGGGGAGATATTTGTAATATTTATCAGGGAAATCATGGAGTATAGGAGGTAAGATGAGTGGCTTATATATATCCAGAAATTTACAAGGCATAGGAATGTGTACATGAATTGTAAGATTAGTATTGATTACTTGAGGCTTATCAATCAGAAGATGATCATCATAAGTTTCAGAAGAAAGTTGCTCAAAGGGATAAGGAGAATTTACATGTGCAATATTCAAAGGAAAGTAATTAAAGACTAGTCTAAGATCTTTTCTAAAATACAATATACATTGAAAAACCTTTTTGATGAGAAAGAACATGATGTCTTGGATTATAATCCAAGTTAGAAACCTGATCTTCCCATGATGTTCTTTTAGGTTCATTCCTCCAGTGGAGTCTTGGATATGATTTTAAAATTGATTTGGAGTCGCCAGGTGGATGATTTTAGCCTTTGTGTGTTTGATCATTGTCCACCATCATAGATTAGATCTGATCCTTGTATAATCTTTCTGAAGAAGATGTTGGTCCCCAGTATGGTCGCCAATATTTTATCACTCTATAATTTATCAAGGCTAAAGAAATAAATCACCGAGGTAACCACAAACCTACTTTGGAAATTAGGATCTAGCCTTCCTAATGCTTAGAGAGGGCTCTCTCTTAATGATTTAACTTTGTTGTTTTAATTGATTGTAGGCTAGTTATGTATGCTTGATTTGGTTTTATTTTGATTTGTTAGTGGAATTACTGATTTAGATGGATAGGTGCCTGCCTATTTTTCATTGGGATATGGAGTCAATATATGAAGAAAACATGACAAAAACAAACTATAAAAGCAGTGTTACAGGGCAAGGTAGCTGAGCAAAATCAGATCTTTGAGGTTGAATGGTGAAGTGATTTTCAATTGGGATCAAGGAGCAGTTAATAATTCCTTAAACTGGATAATGAAGGAAGGTGAAAGAGGTCAATTGGGATGGGAGAGAGATTAAGGATTCTCAGATCTAGATATCAGAAGAAAACATTAAAATGAATAAGAGTTCAGAACAAAGTGTACTTAAACAAATTCTACAATAATATTCCTATTATACCATTTAAATTTGGAAAACATGCAAGTTTATGGAATACTTTAAGAAATGAACAAGAACAATTGAAATATACTTCACTGAAGTAGCTCAACACATGAATCCTATAAATAAATTCCTTTATTATTGTCCCATCTGTCAACTTGGAAAAGTTACAATAAAACCCTCTGGTAGTAGATCAATTCAACTATAGAAATTTTCAGGAATCCACCCTTAATACTTCAAATTGATGAAGTATTTATACAAATTATTACAAAATATCCTATCAACTGTTTAGGATTTATTCTAGGAAATAAATATCTGGATGCAAAAAGGTAGTGAAACCTTTCTAACTAACTGAAATTTGTCCCTGTTTTATTTGATTGATGTTATATGTTTGTTTCTTTTCATGATGGCTTGTATTTAACGCTTCTTCTTCCTGTGTCTTTCATCTATTTTTACTATTTCACCTGTATTTGTTTTATCTGTCTTTCAACTGTAGTAAATCACACTGAATCTCTTGTGTTTTTGTGTTTTCAGTAAAAAATAGATTTTACTAAAGACATGTAAAATTCATGTAAAATATGTCCTGAGAGTTACTTTGAATAACATTGTTGTTGCTGATGTAAATGTTTTCATCTCTGTTTTAACCATTACTGTCTCTGTTTCAATGGTATTTCTCGGCTGTATTGCTACACATAATCTTCTGCTGAATAAATCTTTTGAATTCATATCCAGAGATTTTGTATTAAACAATTTTTGGAACTAGTATCAAAATTGTTTATCCAATTTCCTGGTATGCTAATTACCTGCAAAACAAAACAATAGTTAATGAAAACACGAGTTTGTAGGGAGGCGAGTAATGGCTTCATTGAAATGGAAGTCTGTGGAAATAAATTTGGACTGCGGAAGTTCAATTCTGGTTGGAAATGGTTTTCAGGTCTCATTTGCAAATCCTCAGAGGTAAGCGAATAATGAGATTTAATATTTTGAGAATTTTGTTTAGCACACAGTGCAAGGTGGATGGGAAATATATCGCAATGGCGCGTGTTAAGTCCCTATATTAATAGTGTAGCCCCTTATTATGTTAGTGTAGCCCCCCTTATTGTTATTATTGTACCCCTGTAACCCCCATATTGTTATTATTGTGCCCTTACATTATTATTGTTAGGTCAGCTAGGATTGTTATTGTTATTAGGATTACATTATGGCCCCATGGACTCCTATATATAGAAAGGAGGTTTTGCAAATTGTATCATCCAAGAATTGTTCATTTATGTAATGTATTGGAGGTTGCCCCCTCGAAATGGCTCATTTATAAGGCGTTGATATCTCTTTTCTTCTCTTTTTGGAGCTGGTTACACAACATTTGGTATCAGAGCTTTGGATTCTAGGGTTTCGCTGCTCCAAACAGGTCATCGTGGCATTTTCGCTATAACTTTGTTTCTACGACGTTTCAGAAGCTGAAATTTTTAGGGTGCGAAGCCAAAATCCTGAGGAATATTTTCTAAAAATTTCATAGCTTGGTTCACAATATTTTCGGAGATATGATCTGTGGAAGTTAGGTCTTTTTTCAGGATCCTAAACAGGTCATCGTGGCATTTGCGCTATAACTTTTTTTCTACGAAGGTTTAGAATATGAAATCCCTATGGTGTGAAGCTAAAATCCTGGGGAAATGTTTCAAAAAATTTTAGAGCTTGTTTCGCAATATTGTTGGATATATGATCTGTGGAAGGTAGTGCTTTTTCAGGCTCCTGAATTTCATCTCAAAGAGGTGATCGTGGGAAACGTTCAATAACTCTCTCTATGTGCATCACATTGGAGTGCCGTAAAAAGTGGTCACAAGTAAACGGACTAAAGTTTCTTGGCTATCAATTTCAGAGAAAAAGGATGAAACAGTGACATGTGGCAAGTCTTACAAGTTCTCTCTACTGAACTAGTCCATAATTAGGTCATTGTGGGAGATTGGACATAACTTTGTCTTGGAGAATCCAAATCAGGTCAGACCTGTGGCATTCAAAAGATAATTCAGAGGGATAATTCAGTGCTAAATTTGAAATAATGAGAAACCGAAATCAGAAATCGTCAATTTCAATATCGAGCTCCTCAAAAGCAAGAAAAAGGTGTGTATTTTTTAAGATTGCATAAATCTTGTTTGAGAAAAAATCGGGTTTGAAGTGATTCCAAAGACACTACAAGCATATATTGGGTGTTAGGTTTGGAAATGCCTCTAAAAATGGTCAACACCCAGGCAAGCCCTCTGGAAATCTATGCTATGATGCATGAAGGAAGAATTGCGAGGTGAGATATCAAAATTACGGTACCAAGTGCAACGAGTTTCGATCTTACGAAGAGCAATCGAAGATGAAATAGATGGTTTAAAAGTAGAAATGGAGGCTAAGTTGGATGGTTTGAAGGATCAAATAATAGCTAATATGGATGATAAATTAGTGGAAGATCACATCGAACATCAACAACAAGTTCTCCAACTCTCAAAGGATAACCTAACTTTGGTGCAGAATCTAATGAAACAACAGGAAGATCAACATCACATCGAAAGAATTGCAAGCGGTCATGAAAACAGAACTCGACAGCTACGGAATCGATCAATTTCAGAGTATCTCATCAAGTGGAAGAACTTACCCACTGAAGATTCTACATGGGAGGATGAGAATTTTATACAGAAGCACCCAGAGCTACTCAGGCGTTGAGGACAACACTTTTTTGAAGGAGAGGGGCATGTTAAGTCCCTATATTAATAGTGTAGCCCCTTATTATGTTAGTGTAGCCCCCCTTATTGTTATTATTGTACCCCAGTAACCCCCATATTGTTATTATTGTGCCCTTACATTATTATTGTTAGGTCGGCTAGGATTACATTGTGGCCCCACTAGGATTATATTGTGGCCCCATGGACTCCTATATAAAGAAGGAGGTTTTGTTCATTTGTATCATCAGGGTATTTCATTTGTAATGTAATGGAGGTTTCCCCCTCGAAGTGGCTCATTTCTAAGGCGTTTATATCTCTTTTCTTCTCTTTTTGGAGCTAGTTACATAACAGCGCAGGGGTTTAATTATTTCAAACAATGGTTTTATCGCAATGTGAGGATGGGTTGGTGGTTTATCGCATCCAAATTATGTGGTTTTCAAGATGAGGGTGCGATAAGCCCTGGTGAAGCCGTGTGGCAGGGGGCAGTGGATAAAACCACCCATTTTGCACCCCCCCCCCCGGCGTTAATCATTTGACCGTCGGGGGGTGCGAAATGGAATATGGACCGTTAGATCCAAATGGCGATGATGAGATGACTAGCAGAAGTGAGGGGTTTAGATAGGTGGGACTGAGAATTATTTATGCAAAGGGGTAAATAATATAGCGAAATTTTTAATGATATATGTGGGTCAGGATATTACTATGGTGGTCGGGTAATATAATAAGCAAAGGGTTGGGGAGTAATATGTGCGGGGTTAAAATAAAGTGGGTTAATATAAAGGGATCAGGGATATATAGTGGAGTAAATGTATTAAAACAAGGATTTAATATAATATGTGATTTAATATGGGGATATGTATTAAATGGGTGTTTAATGAAATAAATTAAGTGGGGAGGGGGCGGGGTTAAATAAAAGGACAGTGGGGCCCGATTAACATTTTATGCCTTTAGACTTTGGGTAAGTGGGTTTTAGCTATTTCATATGTGTTAGTCATCAGTAATTTTTTCCATTTTCTAGATGAATAAACACTTGTCCTAGATTTCTAAATACAAGATTCATGAATATTGTGAGTTTTAGAAATCTCACTGCCTTCACTATCCTTAAGATAATATTTTTACTATTTCACTACTCTGCGATTCCCTGGTTAGCCTACCACTCCTAGAAGATCCATATGGACTTATGACACTCATCTCTATCCCATTTTCACACCCATAACCTCAATACTCTGTTTTTCCTATGCTTAACCCTTCCACCTTCCATCTAGGATTGCTAAACAACCTACCCTTTCCCATGTTCATCAAATGCCTCAAGCATTGATGGTATTAAAACTATCTCTGTAGGCTCTTTATATAAATCAAGTACATTGGATTTTGGATCTTTAATACATAAAAATTGTCAAAAAACTCTGTTTTTCCATACTTGAATACCCTAAGCCAAGCTTTTAGTCAAAAACCATGTCAAAGGTCCTCTCACTAGGTCACTAGGGTTTCATAGGTTGTAGGGTTGTCTTTGGTGTTCTAAATAATTGTTTTTCATGTGCTAAGAAGTTGAATCAAATGGGAAAGAAGGTCAACACCTGTTTGTCCAATTTGGATCAGAAAAACCTTCAAGGAAAGACCTCCTTATCAAGTTCAAAATCTACAAAGGACAGTTGTCCATTTTGACATTTTTGCAGGAATGCCAAGGTAGCTATCAATAGGAAAAATTAGGTAAGGTAAGAGGCCTGCTCCTCATTAAGAAATATACTCAAGAAATTGGAAGGAGATGCAGCCTATTTTCAAGGAAAATAAGGGTTTCTAGGATTGATTAGACCAGCAGTTTTCCAAGCAAGGAATCAAAGCAACAAACCACAAGGACAGAGGCACACTAGCACAATCAAGCATGAATTGAAGATTTTTAGAAGTTATAAATGAAGAAGGGAAAAAGGTGAGGTGAACTGAACAGAAATGAATGAACTTGAAATGGATATAGAGAAATTAGAAGACAACACTAATAAAACTTCTTAGACAACCCTAAAAAACTAGGGTTTTGGTAAGATAATCAAAGAAGGTAAAAGGAAAGTTTGAACTCCATGATAGCAGCAAACGCTTCCTGAGGATATCACTGCTTGCAAAAATTCCAAACTCATTTCAAGGGGTCTGTCATGATGAAGATGGTCAAAACAGGGTGAAATACAGATGATAGACCTCCAGCATAATAGCAACATGAGATTTGAAGAGGCTCTTAAAGATGACTTCTAGGGTTTTCCAAGGTAAAGTTTTTCACTGCCTCAAAGGGAAAGCATGAAGGGATATCAGTGTAAGGAAAGTCAAAGCCTTCATTTTCAATCATTTTCCCTCAAAATGATTAGAGGAATCAAAGCACAAGGTTGAGATTCAAGACAGAATGCCAAACTGATCATGAGGTCAATGCTATGAAAGTGTCAAACTCCAAGAAGCATCAGACAGAGCTAAATCATTATGTCATGGCACCTGAAACAAATTAGAAGTGGCCAAGAGGAGACAACCTACATGAGTGTGAAGACTATGGCACTTGTCAAAGGTGGATTTATTATACCTCTAGAAAATCAGTGAGAGGGGAAGAAACCATATTTTCAAATCACCCACACTCAGAAATCTCAAAGGGAGTAAAAAACATGATTACCAAACTCCACAATGCAAGCAAGAAATATTTTGACAGTGTTAGGGTAAGGACAGGTCCCTCAAAAATGTTTTAAAGAGCTTACCCTTACTAAATGAGCTAAAAGGATGTGTTAGATTTCAAATAACAGAGAAGCCAAAATTTAGGGTTTTGATATGACAAAATGGATAAGAAAAGAGTGATAAAGACATAAAAAGGTCAAAGGACGTCAAATTCCACCATGTCAGCTACCTGAAAAGAAATAAAGAAAATGGTTAGAAAGGAAAAGGGTCACTTTAATGCTTTTTAGCCACCTGTTGAAAAAGCTCAAAGGGGTAAATCAGTAAAAGTGAAACAAAGCACTGAAACCTTAGAAAAGTGGGTTTTTGAGTTTAATTTATTTTTATAAAAAGGTATAAAAGGCCTTCTTTGTTTTCCTCCCATCTCATATTACCGTTGAAAAGAGAAAAAAAGCATCCAAGGAGAATTTTTCTGAGTGTTTGTGAGAATTCGGGCAAAGTCACCCGGCGCTGCGCTTAGGAGTAGGCGCTACGCGTAGGGCACCTAGCACTGCGCATAGAGGAGAAATCACAGTGTGAATTTACACTACGTTGTGCCTAGAGTAGGGCACACTGTGCTTAGAGGTAGGCGCTACGCATTCACCCAGTTTCGCTCGACAGAAACGATCCGGCGAGCTTGCATGCGGGTAGCGCTACGCCCAGAAGGAGTTTGACTTGCCTAGTGCTGCGCCTAAGGGACTTGACATGCCTATCTATGCTCAGCTCTATGCCCAGGGAATATCAGGCCTGTACGACTCATGCAGCACTACACCTAGGCACCGGCAGGCTTGCACGCGGGCAGCGCTGCGCCCAGGAGCACTCGACTCGCCCAAAAATCTGCTCGACACTGCACTTAGGGAAAAGAAGGCCTCTTTTGCTTGCAAAGTTGCCTAAAATGATGAAATAGACCCCTCCAATCTATTTCCAAGAACCTGCAAGAATGAAAAAATTTGTAAGTGGACATTTTCCCCTCCTTCAAGTGGTTTTTTTGTTTTAATGGTTAAAGAAATTGGTCACAAAACTAAAGAATAGAAGCCCTTTTTCCTCTTGGAGAAGCCCTGTTTTGACCTCCCAACAAACAGTTATCAGTCAAAGAGTGTGAGTTAGGGTAATTACAAATCAGTTCAAGTTAAGACCTCATCAAGCTCAAAGCAACTCAGTCATAAACCCACCTCCATCTTACTCATTTGCAAAAGTTTCCCTCACCATCATTTTATTTCACTCCTCCTACCTAAGTTTCACAAGCAAGCCCAAGTTTGTCCAAAAGTAGCCCTAGTCACCATGTCAGGAGAAGAAGGCAGAATCAGCAGTGAAGGAGGTCAAGTGCCCATGAGGCCAAATCACAAGGGTGGGAAGGTTAACAGATTTGAGCCCCAAGACACAGTGGAGATTACTTCCTCCCCCATGATTTTCACATGCTTTCAAAATGTGGGGTGTTTTTGGTTTTGTGAAAGGGTCAAACAAGTGCAAATTCACCCTGAACTCACTAGGTTGTTTTTCCTCAACCTACACAACAAACATTCAAGCCTTGCAGGGATAGAATTTGAGCTATCATCAGATACCATTGCTCAGGCTAATGGACTTCCTGATGTTGGTGAGAAGTGGTTCAAGAGGTCAAATTTGGACATAAGTTACTATGAGCCTTTCCTCAAGCCTAGGTATAAAGAAGGCTACAAGACTATTTTCCCTTTCTCACACTTACTCGAGAGGTATGCACCCCTAATGAAGATCATCATGCAATGCTTTACATGTGAGGGGAGATACTCCAGGCTCTACTCTTACCATGTAAGATTACTCATGCATTTCACTAGGGTCAAGATGCTTCATTTTCCCTATTACTTGTATAGGAGTATATGAAAGATGTCTTCTGTTGTCCGAAGGAGGATTTAAACCCAAAAAATGCATAGTTTTTTCCACCACTCCTTGATCAAGATGGTGGTATTACATGAGCTGGAGAAAAAGGGCATACCTTGGGATGTGTTCATTTCTAATGAAATATTCACAAGCCCACAACCTCATCATCAACCTAGTTTACCCTCTTCATATCATCCTCCTCCCTCCACTCCTCCATCTCCTCCTACAGATCATGCCTCATCATCTACACAAGTAGCATCTCCCCAACAAAACCTCCCTTCCTCACCTTCTCTTGATGCATCAGAACAAGAAGAAAGTGGAAGTGAGCAAGACAATGACAATGAGGGTGAAGGTGATAATGAATCAGTCCAAAGTGAAGATGAGGGTGATGATGAGTTGAGAAATGAAGAGGCAGATGATGAGGAAGAGGAAAATGATGAGGAAAATAATAGTGACAAAGAGGTCAACAATGAAGAGAAAGAAAAGGGTAGTGATGAAGAGACAGATAAAGAGGTTGAGAAGGATGATGAAGAAGAAATAGAAAATGAAGAGATAGAGACAGATAATGAAGAAAAAGGCAGTGAGCAAGCCAGTGATGAAGAGAAAGATAATGAAGAAAAGGGCAGTGAGCAAGCCAGTGATGAAGAAAATAGTGACAAAGAGTTCAACAGTGACAGAGAGGCAGATAATAAAGAAGATAGTGAGGGACAAGACAACAAGGAAGAAAACCATCATGACAATCATGACTACAATTAGCTCCATAGTGATAATGTGGATGATGACAGTGCAGAAGATAAAGAGGCAAGCAGCTTCAATGATGAACAAAATGAAAATGAAGAAAGTGCAGAGGGTGATAATGAAAATGATGATCATAGCAGTGAAAAGGCAAGCAACTACAATGAAGGAAAAAATGAAGATTTTGATGATAGCAGCAAGGATCACAGCCATGAGGAAGAAACCAAAAATATCACAATCACACCTCTTTCATTGACATATCGAAGAGGGCCAAGTCTTGTGTTTGCTGCCTCCAAAAGGCAAGGGACCATGCGATCCACCTCAGCTCAAAAGCTTGCCAAGGGAAAACAAGGGGTAAAGGAAGAAGAAGAAGATCATGAGGTTGAAAGGGAGTTTGAAATCATTCAGGTGGACAGTGATGAAGAGAATGAAGCAAGGATCTCAAACTTGCTCATCCAGAACAAAAATGCCCTAATTGAAGACCTCCAAGCAAATCTAGATAGGGCCAAAGTGTAAATGATTCCCTTGACATGGAGGAAAGGAAACTAGGAACACAAATTTCTATTTATGAGGCTAGATCCATCAAGGCTCAGAAATAATCCCAAAAGGCATAGGTAAATCTAGAAGAGTTCATGGGCGCCTATGAGGAGAGTGAAGATGAAGAGGGGTAGACTAGGAGGAGACCTAGAACCATGGGATTGAAGAAGGCATTGGAAAAAAAAAGGGAACAAGAATCAGCCTTAGCATAGAAACTCCCTCTAGATGAGTTGTTGGCCATGGAGATAGCACATGATCAGGAGCCTTGGATAGAAAGAGCCAACATACACTTGGAGGCTAAATTGGAGAAAGCTGATAAGAATCTTGACCTCCAAAGAAGGATGACTAAGCATTATGCCCGGAGAAACCAAGTTGCAAGGGCTAAACTAAAAAAGGCCCAAACCAAGATCCAAGCACTAAAAGAGGAAAAATGTCAAGCTAACCTTGGAATTTTTTCACAAGCTTCTCTACAGGTCTCTCAAATCCCATGAGGCACACATCCACCAAATTTGAGAGAATTTTGACAATTTTTGGTTTTTTTGTGAATTTGGAGGCCTCTAAGTGCAACACCCCTAGCTTTCAACTCAGGCATATTTAGAGGGAAAACTCAGATTTTTTTGAATCCTCATGTCTAGTACAGTCTGCTCACCAAATTTCAGAGCATTTGGAGCATTTTTGACCCCTCAAAAGGCCAAAAAATACCTCATTTTTCACCTTTCTGCCTCATTTTCAGAATTGGTGTTGCGCCTAGAGCAGTGTTGGGAAAATTTCCTTTTGGACAGGTACATGAAGCTCATTCAGAAAAACAAGGATAGATTTCAGAATTAGACTCAACCAAATTTCCAACGGGCCATCACGGGGCAAATTCCGACATTGGGAAGATCACCAAAACTTGGCTGCAAGTGGACCTATTTTCTGCCCAGGAAGGTGCTATGTTTTCAGACTTCACTGTGTGTTTTTGGCCAAAAGTCAACAAAAGAAACTCATTTAATGCAAAATGATATTTTAATGTTTTTTGAGGCAAATCACTCTAAAATTAGGTGCTAGGAGTTATTTTGGCATTTATTTCAAGGGATATTTTGTGCCTTGGCCTTGCATGGTCTCTTAGGCACAAATGACATTTATGACTAGTTTTGACATTTTCAAACCCTAGTTAGGGTTTTTTCCCTCCTTTGCTAGATAAATAGAGCATGAGGGACTCATTTTAAAACATTGGCATTTGATGACTCTTTGGAGCAATACATAGTTTTTATTTGGAGATTGGAGAAGAAATTGGTGTTGTGGAATTTGTGAATGGCTTGTCTTGATTGATGATGGAGAAGGCCGCTTGTAGGATCCCTGAGATTGGTTAATGGTGATGTGCTTCTATTCAGTTATTGTTTTCTCATGTATAATTGTGTTTCATCCTTATAAATTGCAGTAGGACAAAGGTTTTAGACTAAGAAATGTTTTCAAAGGCACCTTATCTCTGTTTGTTCTTCATTGTCTCTATGTTTTCCTCTGCTGGGCCTTTTTAGAGAATTCTTAGGTTCTCTCTAGAACCCCCAAGCTTGTTTGTTTCATGAATGGTTTAATACAATAGGTATAAAGGGTGATTTATGGTTAGCCCTTCTTGTTTGATGTCTCTAAACACTTTTCTTGAGGTCTCTCTCCAAAGTACCATTGATTAGGTTTGCCAAAGAGGCTATGTTTCGATCATACCATTTTTCCATGCTTGAATAATTATTTCGGAGATCTTGATAACTATGATCAATGATGTTTAGGAGTTCCCTCTTCTTTGATTAAAGTTATATGTGTATCTTGAATGTTTTCTAACCTTGAAGGTGAAACCACTAGAAGTTAAATGAGTTTCTCGCCTTCTATATTTCATTGGATTGTATGTCTGAAATGCTTATTTTCTTAAGTTGAATCAAAGAGTTATTGGTGTGCCCTGTCTATTGATTTCTTCTTCATGCTAAATAGTGTTGAGGTCTTTCCTTGTTTTTAAGTACATGATAAAGGATTCTTAATTTCCCTTTGTCCTACTTTATTCACAAAATTGATGTTCATTTCATTTCGCAAAAACCTTGAGAATCCATCTGACCAATGCTAGATTTTCCCTGTGATCCACCCTGATTTACTATTGAAACTTTCTATGACTTTTATTGACTCCATAGCTCAATGAATTGAAGATTTCCTCACTCTATCTATTCTACTTGATCATCTTACCCAACCAAAACAAATAAACAAGCCCTACACTTAACAACTAGCCTAAAATAAAAACCCTAGAAGAAAACAAGTTCACATCCTTTGCACAAATAGAGAGAGCCCTCTCTGAGTCCAGGAAGGCTAGGTCCTAGGACTCCAAAGACTGGTCTGATGTTACCCTGTGCATTTGATCTCACAAATCTAACAAATCAGGGGAACCTAACAATATGAAAAGGCAAGGTTAGTAAAAGGGAAGGGGTATTAGTAAGGGAAATAGGTTTTTTCAAAGGGGAATGAGGGTTTTTTAGGAAGGGAAAAAATGTTTTTTAGGGGGGGAAAGGGTTTTACAAGGGAGAATGATTTCAAAGAGAGGAAAGGGATATCACCAAGGGAAATGTGTTTAGAAATATATTAGTAATAAGAGAAAAACCATTTGATGCTTTCCATGACTTGTAAGGTATTCTACCTACCCATTATTTATCCTAGCATTTTTATTTCCTTTATTGGGCGCATTTGAGCTTTGACCCTTTTATTTTCTTTTAATAAGAAAACTAACCTACTTCTAAACTTATAACTTCCAATGGCTCAGATTAAACTGATGAGCTCATTTTATTCTCTACCTAACTACTGATATGCCAAGATTAAATGGTTTGGCCATATCTTTATTCACTAACTATCATGACACGAAATTAAAAGCATGAATGAATCATGATTAAAATGTATGATCATCATGAATTGGGCTTTTTGAACAAGCCGCACACAATATTATTTGCAAAAGTAAAGTAACTAAAGTAGTGGCATTTGAATGTGCAACACTTTCAGGGTCTATTTTTGTTTCTTTTTGCGGGTTTCATACTTTATATCCTTTTTTAATCTTCTTTCTTTTGGTCCTTTGATTTTTCTTTTAGGGCATACCCTCTTTTCATTTTTAATATGGGAAAACATTTGCAGAGAGAAAATGTATGTACAATATTACAAGATTTAAAAATAGCCAATTCAAAATTATGATCCCTATTATTATAGGACCCTAACAAGATCTATGACCGATGAGGAGTACATTAGCAGATTTTTTGAGTTATTGAGATATGTGCCTTATGTAAAGGAGGAGAAGACCAAGATTCAAAGATTCATCAATGGGTTGCTGGTAGAATTCAAATACATGATTGAGTTTGATGAGCCTAGATCATTGGAGGAGGCCATCAGGAAGCTAAAGCATTGTTATGAGAAATAAAAGCACAGACCTGAGACTAAGCAATATTGGAAATGTAATGATCAAAATAAGGGAAATGAGATAAGAAGCAAGCAAGGACTCAAGACATTGGTAACAAAGAGAATGTAGCACCGCCTAAGAAGTTCAATGCATCTGAAATAGGACATAGATTCCAGTCCGAGGAGAAGAACAAGGGTGCAGGTTGGAAGCCTTTATAGTGTTGGAATTGTGGCAAAGATCATCGCAGTCAATATCCAAAAAATCAGGGTGGTATATCACATATCTACAGTGCTCAAGAGCCACAACCAGTAGGGGATGTTGGACAAAGTAAAACCTTGGATTTATGCAGCATTGGATAACATATAGGTTGATCATCAGACATCTATCATCAAGATGGACAGTAAGCTTTGTGATCAATTTATTTATATTTTGATTGACCCTGGATATAATTACAGTTATGTTAATCCTGCTTTGGTGGATAAGTGTGGTTAAAATAAAGAAGTGCATGAAGAGTCTTGGTTAGTGCAATTTGCTACAAGTACAAATATAATAGTTCATAACTAGGTAAGAGCTTATGCATTTGAATTGAATGGCATGCCTACGTCAGCGCATTTGAATGCACTTCCATTGGGATTGTATAGTATGCTTTTGGGTATGATGTGAATATATCTTCACAGGACCAAGGTGGATTGTTATGACAAGGTTATTGAGTGCTTGGATGAATATGGGGAACAAAGAATCTCGCAAGGTAAGAAGAAGGCAACGTCAGTCAGAATGGTTATAGCTATGCAGGAAAAGCACAGTTACAGGAAATGGTGTGTGTTATTTGTAGTGCATATATCCAGTGATAAAGGTAAGGAAGTTGATGATGCAATTGTTTTGAGTAGGTACCCGATTTTACAAAATTTTCAGGATGCATTTCCAACATATATCTCAGAGTTTCCACCGCACAGGGAAGTGGAATTTTCTATTGAGTTGGTACCAGGGGCGACGCCAACATCAAAGGCACCATACAAGATAATCACACCATATATAGTGGAATTGAAGCTACAATTGAAATAAATTCTTGACAAGGGATATATTAGACCAAATGTTTCACCCCTGGGTGCACCGATATTTTTTGTGAAGAAGAAGGATGGTACTCTCAGGTTTTTCATCGAGTGCAGGCAGTTGAACAAGGTAACAATCAAGAAAAGGTAGTCATTGTCGAGAATTGATGACTTGTTTGATAATTTGAAGGGAGAATCAATGTTCTTGAAGAATGATATGAGATCAGGATACCATCAGTTACGCATTAAGGAAGAGGACATCTACAAGTCTACTTTGAAGACCAAGTATGGGCATTATGAGTTTTTTGTAGTTCCTTCCGGTTTGACTAATTCTCCAACTACTTTTATGTGTTTGGTGAATAGTGTGTTGTGTCCTTATCTGGACAAGTTTGTTATTGTATTCATTGATGATATATTGGTATATTCTAATAACGAGGAAGAACATGACAGACACTTAGCAACAATATTGAGATTGTTGAGACAACATCAATTGTATGCTAAGCTCAGTAAATGCAATTTATTTCATACATAGTTACATTACTTGGGACATGTTGTAGCTCCTAGAGACAACCTAGAGTTGTGATAGACCAGTGCCTAGGACATCTTAGCATAGCAAGGAGCATATAATATAATGTTGAAGTTTTCAGCTTCAGCTCGCATGCTATCTCCTATAAACAGGTAAATGAAATAGTATGGGACCAAACCCTCAGAAACAGACATAGAGAAAGAGATACTGCAGAGGCAAGATGCAGAACTTCTAATACAAAAGCAACAGACAATTCAGAGACATTTTACTACAAAGCGGGCCGATTCAGAAATACTTCACAGGAATAAATTATCAGAAGGTGTATGTAATGAAAGAAATATTGGGAAGATATTAGTTAACATTGAGCTGATACCCAAATATACAATACCACCATGCATAGGCTTACCAATCTAAGAATCCATACATGATAATAGCATTTTAAAAGCACCCTCCCAAAGCAACTAATATAGAAGAAGTATGGTTAACTGAATAATGGAACAGAATATCATGCATGAGCCATATTTAAAGTGCTTGAATGATCCGAGTATGGGCATCAACTAGGATGAATCCTTACTAGAAATCAGTGAGCCCCTCACATTCCAAAACATGATACAGGAAAGATGGATGAGATGAAATGATATATTAAATAACATATAAAAGAGAGTTACAGACTGTGAAATACCAAAGACCAGAATCCTCTTTGACAGACAGAACTCCTCCTCACTGAGACCCTATGGGCTCTGAGCCTTCATACAAGAGTTTTACAAACTGTATACAAAAATTATTTCACTGCATAATTTTCTGATAAAAATCTAGAACCCTTACAATGCATTTCTTCATGGTTTTTATAGGAGAAACCTAAAACCTAGCAAAAGAGGTAGGTGATGAACATTTAATTGTATCATTAAAACAAAATGGTGGAAAAGTGCCCACCCATGCTGCTTGACGGCGCTGTAGTGCTGAATGTACTATGTGGCCT
This sequence comes from Pinus albicaulis, assembly GCA_034641835.2. Lineage (NCBI taxonomy): Eukaryota > Viridiplantae > Streptophyta > Pinopsida > Pinales > Pinaceae > Pinus > Pinus albicaulis. The sequence goes on along the minus strand of CM076576.1, from coordinate 282,076,928 downwards.
GCTAACTGAAATAAATGCACTGGGTGAAAGCCTCTTCAGGAGCACGGTATTGCGATAAAACCATATGAACATTCTATCCTTTCCTGAAAGGAAAATCAGCTGAAACAAAACCTGGAGGATATTGCTTCTTGTGCAATGTACTCTTTGCCTTCCGAATCCTGAATCATGATTTGAAGACTTCAATGCCGAACACTGAATTCCTTGACCTTTCACTGGTACTCCTCTGCTGCAACATTAATGTCTTCATCAGCAAAAACCTGTGCTTTGAATAACTCCGAAGGGTTTGATAGATTTTAACCTTGTTTCTTTTAATGAAATCCGTGTCGTAACAGCTTTCCAAATCCTGTTTCCATAAATTTTGCCTCTGAAAAATTGTCCTTTGCTGCGGCCTCTATCACAACGATTGAGACTGTGAATCATAATAGTTCTTCTTGGCCGTAACCCTGCAAAATCCACAAACTTGTTAAGAAAACAAATGCACGGGAGGGTGGATGCAGTGGAGATGACCGTGTAGCATAGCGACGTGGTGAAATGGCAGAATATGCAAGGTGGCGATGAAAGCTACAGTGGAACGATGGTGAATAGCCGGGCGGAGAATTTTGACCAGAAACATTAAACTTAGCTTATGGCCGGGACATATAAGGGGCGGAGGTAGAAATGCGAAGCATACGTGGCAAGGGTGACGTGGAGGAAGACTTGGTCGACCGCTGGTCATGCAAGTGATCTGGACCATACAATCTCAAACAAGATCAATGGTTAAAACTATGTTGGAGGGCAATGAGACGGTGGGCCAGGAGTACGGTGGGCTTGGACTAAACATCGTGCAGCTCCGGAGCGCGGTGACCGTCGGATGAAGGCTCCCAGATCTGACGGCGGTGATGAATATCGCTGCGCGTCTCTGTCCGAAATATAATGCGCGATGGAGAGCGGTATTGGGGCCATACGCTGGGACGCGTGGCAGACAACGTATGGAATCGCTGGCCCAACGAGAATTACCGCCCTTCGCCCAAAGGTGGTGCGATGAATACTGGGCAATTTTGGAACAACGTTCTCAGGCGCGGGGATCACCAAGGCGGACGTGCAGCGAACCGTTGATCTATGATTTGATCGGACGGTGAATAGGTAGGCTACGGGCGTGGCAGAGGCGAGCAAACACCGTTCAATCTGCACAGATCAACGGCTCAGGATGTGCCCAATATGCATCAGATAAGCGCCCGTTGGACTAGCGCCTGGTTACATGAAGAAAAAGAGCAGAGGGGATATGGATGAAGGGGCTATGCCTCAAATATTTTCAAATACACATTTACAACCTTTGATAATGTGTTTTTAAGGTGGGAAATGGTAACGATAGGCTTTTGAGGATGGTTCTCCTAGGCTGCAAGGGGAAATTTGAGAGCTATGAGTCATATTTTCTATGAAATTTTATGGGAAAAAGGATTATGATCAACATTGGCTCCACCTGGGGATGACATGTTCATCCTTGGACATGTCGAGAACTCGCAGACCCTCTGATCATCATGTATGCAGACTCTTCTCTCCAGCACCTCCATTTTTCACTTTATCGTTCATCACAACACCAACATTATTTGAACACAAAACAAAAAGGAAACTATCATACAATATAATACATCAGGCTGCCTTTGAAAAATCAGAACTGAAAGTAGGGCTTGAGAAATTGACCATTTACAGGGGCATCCAGCAAGTCGCCCTGTAAATTCTCCAACCTGAAAGTATTATTGCCCCCCTGTTCCACAATTTGAAAGGACCAAACCAGAGGGGGTCGAATTTGCCATGTTTACCTTTCTCAGCTCTCCGGACATCCCACCTGAGCACCAAATCACCAATCTGCAGCTTCCTGTATTTTGCGTGCTGATCAAAATGTGTTTCATTTTCTCTTCATATTCTATTAATCTCCGATTAACCTGGCCCCGTGTTTCTTCTAATTCCACCAATTGATTGATTCTCCTGATCATATCATCAGGTTCCTCTTGGCTTTCTTGCATGGAGCGGGCCACTGGTAAAGCTAGTTGTACAGGAAAAACTGCTGCTCGTCCATATACCAATTCATAGGGAGATTTCCCAGTTGATCTCTTGCTGGTGATTCTATTAACCCACAGAGAAAATTTCAATTGGGAATTTCAATTCTTCTAATTTTCATTGATAGTCTTCTTCAAGGCCCTCACCAGAGTTTTATTTGAAGACTCTGCCAAGCCATTTCCTTGTGGATAGTAAGTTGTAGAGTGACTCAGTATGATATTGTATTGCTAGTAGAAATTCATAAACTTTGTAGACTTGAAGGCCTGTGCATTATCAGTCACTATCCTAGCAGGATAGCCAAACCTAGATATGATATTTTCCTCCATGAAATTTATGATCACAGTACCTGTAGCGTTCCTTGCAGGTATGGCTTCCACCCATTTAGTGAAATAATCTGTGGCTGTTAATATCCATTTATGTTGTCCACTAGATGGAGGATGTATTTCACCTATAAAATCAACACCCCATTGTTTGAATGGTTCGTCCACATGTACTGGAATCAGGGGAAATGGTGCTGATTTCTTTCTCTTAGAAAATTTCTGACATTTGTCACATGCTCTTACCCTGGAAAAAACATCTCCAAAAATCTTTGGCCAATAGAAGCTAGCTTTTAGAATTTTATGAGCTCTATCCCTCCAGTTGTAGTGGCCTCCACAGATCCCTTCATGAAATTCTGCAATAATGCTCTCTATTTCATTTTCTGTGAGACATAGGAGTAAGATACTTGAGGGATCTCGCCAGTATAGTTGGCCATTGGCAACTATGTATTTATGAGATTTCAATCTCAGCGCTCTGTATTTAGTTTTGTCACAACTTGGAGGGTAGCTGAGTGTAAGGAGATATTCTACTATCTATTTGTACCATGGACTGGTGAGGTACTTTATATGTGTTTCTAGAGTAGCTACTCCAATTCCATGTCGTTTTTCTTTCTCCTCAGATTCTTCACGTGCTACACTGGACAAATTTATGCCCAGGGCTTGATAGTTTGATTCAGATAGCATTTTAGCGAGCCCTTGCCCTTTAATTAGCTTGGTAGGGCGGATGTCCAGGTCATATTCCTGTATTTTAGCAATCCACCTTCCTCTTTTTCCTTCACTATCCCCCTGAATAAGGATATCCTTTATAACAGTTGCAGGTACAAATGCAGTAATGTGGGATTGTAAGATATATACGCGGAAAGCTTTGAGGGATTTCACTAGAGCGTATGCTTGCTTCTCCAATATGTTGTATTTTAATTCTGCATCACGGAGCACCTGACTGAAAAAGGCAATAGGCTGCTCGTACCCCTCCTCATTTTTCTGTAATAAAACTCCTGCTATTGTATGAGGTGATGCAAAAGAAAAAATCATGAAAGGTTTATCATAATCTGGTGCAGCTAGCACAGGGGCTTCCGCAAAAGCATTCTTTATCCTGGTAAATGCCTCCCGTGATTCTTGTGACCACTTTACCTCATTATTCTTTTTGAGCATGTATGTTATATGCCTAACTATCTCATCATAGTTAGGTATAAACCTTCTCAAGAAATTTATGCGCCCAAGGAACACTTGTACTTCTTTCTTATTTCTGGGAAAAGCAATACTGTTTATAACTTCTACCCTCTTAGGGTCTATCTTCACCCCATCTTTAGTCACGATATGGCCTAAAAGCTTTACCTCTTCTAATGCAAATAAAGACTTTTGAGGATTCAGAGAGAGACCATACCTTCTGAATTTCTCAAAAGTTCTCTGCAGATGTTCAATGTGCTCAACATCATTCTTGGAAAATACAGTGATATCATCGAGGTAGACCACCAGAAATTTATCCTGCTCCCTAATAAAAGCAATATCCATTTCCCTCTGAAAAGTGGCCCCTGCATTAATCAATCCAAAAGGCATCCTGGCATACATAAATTTACCCCATGGTGTGGTGAAAGCAGTCTTCTTTTGATCTTCTGGAAGTACAGCCACCTGGTTATAACCAGAAAACCCATCCATCATTGACATCCTTGATGCTCCAACCACTTTCTGCAGGATGTGGTCCATTTTAGGTAGTGGATAATTATCTTTTAAAGATGCTCTGTTTAAATTCATAAAATCCACACACATCCTTATTTCTCCATTCTTCTTGCGTACAGGGACAAGGTTTTCCACCCATTCAGAGTACCTTAGTGGTACAATTATTTTGGCTTTCAGTAGCTTTTTAATTTCTTTCTCAATAGAAGGCAGCAGCAGAGGATTGATATGTCTGAGCTTCTGCTTGTGGGACTTTGCATCTGTCTTCAGTGGAATTTTGTGTTGAATAATATTGATATCAAAAGTTTTCAAGTCCTAATAGGACCATGCAAACACATCTTTGGAAGACTGAAATAACTTCTGATATAGCTTTTTATATTCTCCAGGGATCTTCTTGGACAGTTTTATAATTTTGGGGTTAGCCTCAGTACCCAAATTTAGGTCTTCAACCTGATTTTCTTCTGCCACTTGGCTTGGCTGCAGTGGGACATCATTCTTATCAAATAATCTCTCTAGAGGCACTAGCCCTCTAGGTATAATGTTTCCCTTCAACTGCAACACTTTATTTCCTGCCACTTTCTCCTCCCAACTCCTTTTTGAACATTTTCTGTTCGCCTCTTCTTCTTCATCATCAATATCCATAGTCAGAGAACCCTCCCTACCATTTCCAAAGAATATCTTCATCTCGTTTATCTCTTCAACACCTTACCACAGATGTTATCAAGATTGGTAAGCTCTATAGCGCACTTTCAACTTCATCTCAAAGAGGTCTAAGGTGGTTTGGGGGTCACCAGCAGCTACATCAAGGGAATCATCCATCCTTTTCTATTCTCGGGGCATGAACTAGATATTAAATGCCAAGAAGAAATTCTCCACCATGTCCCAAAATTCATTCCCATAAGCCCTTAACCTAGGATGTTTGGTCTGACACTGATTCTTGACTTGCCTGACCACTAGCTCTGAATCTCCCAGAACCTTTAAAATTTTTATATTCATATTCTCGGGCCTGCCCAGAATCTAATGTAGCAGCCATATTCAAACATTATTGTGGCCTGTTATTCTGGGTTTAAAGAGGCTGTGGATCCCATTTGCTCTAGAGAAATCATAGTACTCCAGCTCCATTTCCTTCTCTTGAATTTTCTCCATCAGAATGTAGCGTCCATATTCCTGCTTCATGTCCTTCTGAAGGCTGCTCCGTCTTGATCTGGAAAAAGGATGTTTCATGAGCATAATCTTGATATTCTTCCAGCGTCAAGCATGAGAAATCTCCTTCCTTATTGTAAATTGGTGAATTTACGGAATTGTCAGCCTTTTTCACCATCTTGACAAACTTAGTATCCCTGTATAACCTCCTCTCTTGGCCGCCAAAAACTGGGATAGTGGCATATGTTAAATCCATTTTAATTGATCCACCAATTTTTGTTCCCCAGGACCTTGACAGCAACATGCCAAAACGATTTGGAATGTCATCCACCACTATGTCCATTACCACACTTTTTGTTGGGATTTGGGCCAAATTGACTACCAAATCTTTGATCATCCCCAAGCATTTAACTCTTTTGGAATCAAATGAGTAGAGGTCTTATTTAGTAACGTGTGATTTGTAATCCTAGTTGTTCCATGACTGATAGAGGCATAATATTGTGGGAAGCTCCAGAATCTAGCATACAGTTATGTAGTAGCAGGTCATGAATCACTAGAGACACATAGAAGGGAGGAGTAGAGGGATCTAACTCCTCAACATGTGGGCCAAAAACTACCATGGGTCTTTCTTCTTGAAGGTTGAGACTATCTGGGATGATTGGTGCTTCTGGAGGGAGCATGAAAGAGGTGACTTGAGATTGATATGCTGGCTGTTTCAACAGTTCAGTCAAGGGGACTGGGATTTTGACCTTTTCAAGTTCCTTTTGCAGACTGAAAGCAGGGGGGGACTTTTCTATCACAACCTCTTTTGACTCTTTGTTTTCAACTAGGGGCTTGACTTCTTTTGACACAGACTCGGTATTAGGAGGAATGACTACCTTTGAAGAAGAAGGAATTTGATCATTAGATTGCAAAGGTTTTTTTAGAGGTTGCTTACCTTTGTCTGTAGCTTTCTGCATTGTTGATTCCTCCTGAGTAGGTGCTTCCTTCTGGGGTAGCTCTTCTTCTTGCTCTTGGGTATGAGTCCTCTTCCTAGAAGATATGAGATTATATCTTCTATTGAAATGTGCTTGCATGAAATCATCAAATTGTTTACAATAATGATCAAATTCTGCTTCTTCAGCGTCTCTGATCTTTTCATCTTTTTGCAATGAGTACCCAGCTTCATCATTCCCTTGTAAAGGGCATTCCTCTCCATCACTATTTGAAAAGGAAATATTTGCATCCTCCAGTCCATAGGCAGCATCTTCAGTGGAGTCATCTACTGGACCTTCCAGGTACAATGGGTGTGGTACTTGATCCTGTTGCTCCTTTGCTTCCCTTGGAAATATTTGTATATTGTTTCCCATATGAGACTGTCTTGTTTGGAGCATTTTGAAATGACGACGATATCGAATTCTTGGCTTCCAATTCAAGCTTGACCATTTTCTTAATCAATTTGCTCATTTCTTCCATTTTGTCATTTGCTGAGTCTTTGTCTTGGTTAGAGGTAGATGCCTCTTCTTTGCCCCTTCTTCTGCTATCTTGTTCAGATCTTCCTTTTAGTTTACCAGTGGAGGCAAAGTTTGCTTCCAACTCTAATGCATCTTCCTGAGAATCATCCAGAGTGGCAGGCTTTCTTTCTCTGAGAGAGAAACCAAATTCTGAATCAAAGGCGGCTACAAAAACAACTTTAGCAGCAGCTTGGTGGGGTTTCATATCAGTAGGGAGACTCAGATACAATTTATTAAATCTCTTGATAAATTATGACACTCCTTCATTGTGTCTTTTCTTAAGTGTATTGAAATCAATGAGGCACTTCCATGATCTTTCTTTTCTCCCATTTCTTGAGAAAAATGGTCTCCAGCGTTATCCCAAGTGGTAATTAAAAACACTCGCCCAATGTCTTGAACCATTTTCTGGCTTCACCACTGAAGAGATCTAATAAAACAAATTAAGACCACATCTAAATGTTCAACATTAAAGTTCTCTGCAAAGGAGCAGAAAGTCTTAAGATGTTTTTGAGCATCGATTTCATTTTCCCCATTTAATATAGGCAAGATATTCAGATAATCTTGGGACATATCATTCAACACTTGGGGTAATGCCAGGGGAGCATATTTGTTCATCAAGAAAGCAGGAACATTGGCCATTGGAGGAGGTGGAGGTAGTACAATAGTTTGTTGAGTATGAGGAGGAGGAGGAGGTGGAAGTGGAGTATGAATAATAATAGGAATGTACTCAACCGCAACTTGAGGAGTTGAGGGGAAAAAAGGTCTATTAACAGCAGATACTTTGGTTACTTCCTTGACCTCTTCAACCTCAGGAGTAGGGTGAAGACTGTTTTTATTTATGATACCCTCTCAGGGTGGATTATCCGAATAATAATAATCAGTATCTCCCGCAGTGGAGTTGGGAATTTGTAACTAAGAATCTTGAGAGGAGGAGGAAGGAAAATATTCTATAGGCACTTCAGGGATTTGCGAACGGGCTGATTTCCTTTCCCTCCAATTTATTCTATGTATAATCTGGTCAGGGTCAGACACTGAAGGTGTCTTTGGCTTAGACGAATCTGACCTCAAGTGTGGCTTGCGAGGAGCCAGGACTGCAAATAGATTTATCAAATAACAACTGTGGAGTCGCCAAGGTGAGGGATATACAACTCTCAACTCTCTGTGCTCACCTAATTAGAGATTGAATATGATTTTTTCGAGGCCCAGGGATTCTGATTTTCTTAAATTCGTCCCCAGCAACGGCGCTAGAAAGATGTTGTAGCTCCTAGAGACAGCCTAGAGTTGTGATAGAACAGTGCCTAGGACATCTTAGCATAGCAAGGAGCATATAATATAATGTTGAAGTTGTTAGCTTCATCTCGCATGCTATCTCCTGTAAACAAGTAAATGAAATAGTATGGGACCAAACCCTCAGAAACTGAAATAGAGAAAGAGATACTGCAGAGGCAAGATGCAGAACTTCTAATACAAAAGCAACAGACAATTCAGAGACAGTTTACTGCAAAGCGGGCCGATTCAGAAATACTTCACAGACATAAATTATCAGAAGGTGTATGTAATGAAAGAAATATTGGGAAGATATTAGTTAACATTGAGCTGATACCTAGATATACAATACCACAATGCATAGGCTTACCAATCTAAGAATCCATACATGATAATAGCATTTTAAAAGAACCCTCCCAAAGCAACCAATATAGCAGAAGTATGGTTAATTGAGTAATGGAACAAAATATCATGCATGAGCCATATTTAAAGAGCTTGACTGATCCGAGTATGGGCATCAACTAGGATGAATCCTTACCAGAAATTAGTGAGCCACTTGCATTCCAAAACATGATACAGGAAAGATGGATGAGATGAAATGATATATTAAATAACATATAAAAGAGAGTTACAGACTGTGAAATACCAAAGACTAGAATCCTCTTTGACAGACAGAACTCCTCCTCACTGAGACCCTATGGGCTCAAGCCTTCATATAAGAGTTTTAAAAACTGTATACAAAAAGTCTTTCACTGCATAATTTTCTGATAAAAATCTGGAACCCTTACAATTCGTTTCTTCATGGTTTTTATAGGAGAAACCTAAAACCTAGCAAAAGAGGTAGGTGATGAAAATTTAATTGTATCATTAAAACAAAATGGTGGAAAAGTGCCCGCCCATGCTGCTTGACGGCGCTGTAGTGCTGAATGTACTCTGTGACCTGCTAACTGAAATAAATGCACTGGGTGAAAGCCTCTTCAGGAGCACGATATTGCGATAAAACCATATGAACATTCTATCCTTTCCTGAAAGGAAACTCAGCTGAAATAAAACCTGGAGGATATTGCTTCTTGTGCAATGTACTCTTTTCCTTCTGAATCCTGAATCATGATTTGAAGTCTTCAATGCCGAACATTGAATTCCTTGACCTTTCACTGGTACTCCTCTGCTCCAACATTAATGTCTTGATCAGCAAAAACCTGCGCTTTGAATAACTCCAAAGGGTTTGATAGATTTTAACCCTGTTTATTTTAATGAAATCCGTGTCGTAACAGCTTTCCAAATCCTGTTTCCATAAATTTTGCCTCTGAAAAATTGTCCTTTGCTGCGACCTTTATCACAGTGATTGAGACTGTGAATCATAATAGTTCTTCTCAGCCATAACCCTCAAAAATCCATAGACTTTTTAAGAAAACAAATGCACGGGAGGGTGGATGCAGTGGAGATGACTGTGTAGCATAGCGACGTGGTGAAATGGCAGAATATGCAGGGTGGCGATGAAAGCTACAATGGAACAATGGTGAATATCAGGGCGGAGAATTTTGACCAGAAACATTAAACTTAGCTTATGGCCGGGACATATAAGGAGCAAAGGTAGAAATGCGAAGCACACGTGGCAAGGGTGACGTGGATGAAGACCTGGTCGACCGCTGGTCATGCAAGTGATCTGGAACATACAATATCAAACAAGATCAATGGTTAAAACTGCGTTGGAGGGCAATGAGACGGTGGGCCAGGAGTACGGTGGGCTTGGACTAAACATCGTGCAGCTCCGGAGCGCGGTGACCGTCGGATGAAGGCTCCCACATCTGACGGCGGTGATGAATATCGCTGCGCGTCTCTGTTCGAAAGATAATGCGCGATGGAGAGCGGTATTGGGGCCATACGCTGGGACATGTGGTAGACAACGTATGGAATCGCTGGCCCAACGAGAATTACCACCCTTCGCCCAAAGGTGGTGCGATGAATACCAGGCAGTTTTGGAACAGCGTTCTCGGGCGCGGGGATCACCAAGGCGAATGTGCAGCGAACCGTTGATCTATGATTTGATCAGACGGTGAATAGGTAGGCTACGAGCACGGCAGAGGCAAGCAAACGCCGTTTGATCTGCACAGATCAACGGCTCAGGATGCGCCCGATATGCATCAGATAAGCGCCTTTCGGACTAGCCCCTGGTTACATGAAGAAAAAGAGCAGAGGGGCTATGGCTGAAGGGGCTATGCCTCAAATATTTTCAAATACACATTTACAGCCTTTGATAATGTGTTTTGAAGGTGGGAAATGGTAACACTAGGCTTTTGAGGATGGTTCTCCTAGGCTGCAAGGGGAAATTTGAGAGCTCTGAGTCATATTTTCTATGAAATTTTATGGGAAAAAGGATTATGATCAACATTGGCTCCACCTGGGGACGGCATGTTCATCCTTGGACATGTCGAGAACTTGCAGACCCTCTGATCATCATGTATGCAGACTCTGCTCTCCAACACCTCCATTTTTCACTTTATCGTTCATCACAACACCAACATTATTTGAACACAAAACAAAAAGGAAACTATCATACAATATAATACATCAGGCTACCTTTGAAAAATCAGAACTGAAAGTAGGGCTTGAGAAATTGACCATTTACAGGGGCATCCAGCAAGTCGCCCTGTAAATTCTCCAACCTGAAAGTATTATTGCCCCCCTGTTCCACCATTTTGAAAGGACCAAACCAGAGGGGGTTGAATTTTCCATGTTTACCTTTCTCAGCTCTCTAGACATCCCACCTGAGCACCAAATCACCAATCTGCAGCTTCCTGTCTTTTGCGTGCTGATAAAAAATGTGTTTCATTTTCTCTTGATATTCTATTAATCTCCAATTAACCTGGCCCAGTGTTTCTTCTAATTCCACCAATTGATTGATTCTTCTGATCATATCATCAGGTTCCTCTTGGCTTTATTTCATGGAGCGGGCCACTGGTAAAGCTAGCTGTACAGGAAAAAATGCTGCTCGTCCATATACCAATTCATAGGGAGATTTCCCAGTTGCTCTTTTGTTGGTGATTTTATTATCCCATAGAGCAAATTTCAATTGGGAATTCCAATTCTTCTGATTCTCATTGATAGTCTTCTTCAAGGCCCTCACCAGAGTTTTATTTGAAGACTCTACCAAGCCATTTCCTTGTGGATAGTAAGCTGTAGAGTGAATCAATATGATATTGTATTGCTGGCAGAAATTCATAAAATTTGTAGACTTGAAGGCCTGTGCATTATCAGTCACTATCCTAGCAAGACAACCAAACCTAGATATGATATTTTCCCCCATGAACTTTATGATCACAGTACCTGTAGCGTTCCTTGCAGGTATGGCTTCCACCCATTTAGTGAAATAATCTGTGGCTGTTAATATCCATTTATGTTGTCCACTAGATGGTGGATGTATTTCACCTATAAAATCAACACCCCATTGTTAACTGTTCTCACCCACACAATGCAATGTAAAACAAGAGCCCATTTTCAGCCTTCTCAAAGAAATTTTCCATATTTGTCACATGCTCTTACCCTGGCAAAAACATCTCCAAAAATCTTTGGCCAATAGAAGCCAGCTTTCAGAATTTCTCTAGCCCTCTAGTTGTAGTGGCCTCCATAGATCCCTTCATGAAATTCTGCAATAATGCTCTCTATTTCATTTTCTGTGAGACACAAGAGTAAGATACTTGAGGGATCTCGCCAGTATAGTTGGCCATTGGCAACTATGTATTTATGAGATTTCAATCTCAGCGCTCTGTATTTAGTTTTGTCACAACTTGGAGGGCAGCTAAGTGTAAGGAGATATTCTACTATCTCTTTGTACCACGGACTGGTGAGGTACTTTATATGTGTTTCTGGTGTAGCTACTCCAATTCCATGTCATTTTTCTTTCTCCTCAGATTCTTCACCTGCTACACTGGACAAATTTATGCCCAGGGCTTGATAGTTTGATTCAGATAGCATTTTGGCGATCCCTTGCCCTTTAATTAGCTTGGTAGGGCAGATGGCCAGGTCATATTCTTGTATTTTAGCAATCCACCTTCCTCTTTTTCCTTCACTATCCCCCTGAATAAGGATATCCTTTATAGAAGCTGCAGGTACAAATGCAGTCATGTGGGATTGTAAGATATATACGCGGAAATCTTTGAGGGATTTCACTAGAGCGTATGCTTGCTTCTCCAATATGTTGTATTTTAACTCTGCATCACGGAGCACCTGACTGAAAAAGGCAATAGGCTGCTCGTACCCCTCCTCATTTTTTTGTAATAAAACTTTTGCTATTGTATGAGGTGATGCAAAAGAAAAAATCATGAAAGGTTTATCATAATCTGGTGCAGCTAGCACAAGGGCTTCCGCAAAAGCATTCTTTATCCTGGTAAATGCCTCCCGTGATTCTTGTGACCATTTTACCTCATTATTCTTTTTGAGCATGTATGTTATATGCCTAACTATCTCAGCATAGTTAGGGATAAACCTTCTCAAGAAATTTATGCACCCAAGGAACACTTGTACTTCTTTCTTATTTCTGGGAAAAGAAATATTGTTTATAACTTCTACCATCTTAGGGTCTATCTTCACCCCATCTTTAGTCACGATATGGCCTAAAATATTTCCCTCTTCTAATGCAAATAAAGACTTTTGAGGATTCAGAGAGAGACCATACCTTCTGAATTTCTCAAAATTTCTCCGCAGATGTTCAATGTGCTCAGCATCATTCTTGGAAAATACAGTGATATCATCGAGGTAGACCACCAGAAATTTATTCTGCTCCCCAATAAAAGCAATATCCATTGCCCTTTGAAAAGTGGCCCCTGCATTAATCAATCCAAAAGACATCCTGGCATACATAAATGTACTCCATGGTGTGGTGAAAGCAGTCTTCTTTTGATCTTCTGGAAGTACAGCCACCTGGTTATAACCAGAAAACCCATCCATCATTGACATCCTTGATTCTCCAACCACTTTCTACAGGATGTGGTCCATTTTAGGTAGTGGATAATTATCTTTTAAAGATGCTCTGTTTAAATTCCTAAAATCCACACACAACCTTATTTCTCCATTCTTCTTGCGTACAGGGACAAGGTTTGCCACCCATTCAGAGTACCTCAGTGGTACAATTATTTTGGCTTTCAGTAGCTTTTTAATTTCTTTCTCAATAGAAGGCAGCAGCGGAGGATTGATCTATCTGAGCTTTTGCTTGTGGGGCTTTGCATCTGTCTTCAGTGGAATTTTGTGTTGAATAATATTGATATCAAAAGTTTTCAAGTCCTGATAGGACCATGCAAACACATCTTTGTAATACTGAAATAACTTCTGATATAGCTTTTTATATTCTCCAGGGATCTTCTTAGACAGTTTTATAATTTTGGGGTCAGCCTCAGTACCCAAATTTAGGTCTTCAACCTGATTTTCTTCTGCCACTTGGCTTGGCTGTAGTGGGATGTCATTCTTATCAAATAGTCTCTCTAGAGGCACTAGCCCTCTAGGTATAATGTTTCCCTTCAACTGCAACACTTTATTTCCTGCCACTTTCTCCTCCCAACCTCTTTTTGGAATTTTTTTGGGTTCTGCCTCTTCTTCATCATCAATCTCCATATTGGAGAATTCTCCTACCATTTCCAGGAATCTCTTCATCTTTTCTTCATCTTCAAACACCTTCCAGTGTTTGATGTTATCTGGGATCGAAGGCCGATAGCGCACCTCAACTTCATATCTCAAAAGAGGGTTCTAAGGTGGTCGAAATGTAGTAGCAGCCACAACAAGGGAATCAACCATCCTATTATGTTCTCGGGGCATGAACTAGATATTGAATGCCAATAAGAAATTCTCTACCATGTCCCAAACTTCATTCCTATAAGCCCTTAACCTAGGATGTTTGGTTTGACACTGATTCCTGACTTGTCTTACTACTAGTTCTGAATCTCCCAGAGCTCTTAAACTTTGTATATTCATATTCCTGGCTGTCTGTAATCCTAATAGAAGTGCTTCATATTCAGCCACATTATTTGTGGCCTCATATTCTATTTTAAAAGACAGTGGGATCCATTTGCCTGCAGGAGAAATCAGTAGCACTCCAGCTTCCTTTCCTTCTCTTGACTTTGCTCCATTAAAATGTAATGTCCATATTCCTGTTTCATGTCCTTCTGAAGGTTGCTCATTCTTGATCTGGATAAAGGATGTTTCATGAGCATAATCCTGATCTTCTTCCAGCATCAAGCATGAGAAATATCCTTCCTTACTGTAGACTGGTGAAATTACAGAGTTGTCAGCCTTTGTCACCATCTTGACAAATCTAGTCTCCCTGTATAGTCTCCTCTCTTGGCCACCAAAAACTGGGATAGTGGCATAATGTAAATCCATCTTGATTGATCCACCAATTTTTGTTCCCCAGGACCTTGACAGCAACATACCAAAACGAGCTGGGATGTCTGCTACCACTATGTCCATTACCACACTTTTTGCTGGGATTTGGGCCAAATTGACTACCAAATCCTTGATCATCCCTAAGCATTTAACTCTTTTGGAATCAAATGAGTAGAGGTCTTTGTATGGATGTGTGATTTGTAAACCTAGTTGTTCCATGACTGATAGAGGCATAAGATTGTGGGAAGCTCCAGAATCTAGCATACAGTTATGTAATAGTAGGTCATGGATTACTAGAGACACATAGAAGGGAGGAGTAGAGGGATCTATCTCATCAACATGTGGGCCAAAAACTACCATGGGTCTCTCTTCTTGAAGGTTGAGGCTATTTGGGATGATTGGTGCTTCTGGAGGGAGCATGAAAGATGTGACTTGAGATTGATATGCTGGCTGTTTCAATAGTGCGGTCAAGGGGACTGGGATTTTGACCTTTTCAAGTTCCTTTTGCAGACTGAAAGCAGGAGGGGGATTTTCTATCACAATCTCCTTTGACTCTTTATTTTCAACTGGAGGCTTGACTTCTTTTGACACAGATTTGATACAAGGAGAAGTGACTACTTCTGAAGAAGAAGGGACTTGATCATTAGGCTATAAAGGTTTGTTTAGAGGTTTCTTACCTTTGTCTGCAACTTTCTGCATTGTAGACTCCTTTTGAGCATGTGCTTCCTTCTGGAGTAGCTCCTCTTCTTGCTCTTCGGTACGAGTCCTCTTCCTAAAAGATCTAAGATCATATCTTCTATTCAAATGAGCTTGCATGAAATCATCAAATTGTTTACAATAATGATCAAAATCTGCTTGATCTTCATCTCTGACCTTTTCTTCTTCTTGCAATTAGCACCTATCTTCATCGTTCCCTTGTAAAGGGAATTCTTCTCCATCACTATTTGAAAAGGCAAGATTTGCATCTTCCAGCCTATATGCAGTGTCTTCAGTGGAGTCATCTACTGGACCTTCCAGGTACAATGGGTGTTGCACTTGATCTTGTTGTTCTTTTGCTTCCCTTGGAAATATTTTCAAGGGTGGTTTCCTATATTGAGGATTGTAACCTCTGGTTGGAGCATTCTGAAAATTTCTGAAGGCTGAATTATTGGCTTCCAATTCAAGCTTAACCATTTTCTTGATCAATTTTCTCATTTCTTCCATTTTTTCTGAGTCTCTTTCCTGACTAGAAGTGGATACCTCCTCTTTGTCCCTTCTTCTGCTATCCTGCTCAGCTCTTCCTTTTTATTGACCAGTGGAGGCAAAGTTTGCTTCCAACTCTAGTGCATCTGCCTGAGCATCATCCAGAGTAGCAGGCTTTCTTTCTCTGAGAGAGAAGCCAAATTCTGAATCAAAGTCTGCTACAAAAAAAAACTTTAGCAGCAGTCTGATGGGGCTTCATATCAGCAGGGAGACTCAGATATAACTTATTAAACCTCTTGATAAATTCTGACACTCCTTCGTTGTGTATTTTCTTAAGTGTATTGAACTCAATGAGGCAATTTCCATGATCTTTCTTTTCTCCCCATTTCCTGAGAAAAATGTCTTCCATGTTATCCCAAGTGGTAATAGAATGACCAGCCAATGTCTTGAACCATTTCCGAGCTTCACCATCAAGAGACTGCACAAACAGTCTTAAGACCACATCTAAATGTTCAACATTAAAGTTCTCTGCAAAGGAGCAGAAAGTCTTAAGATGTTTTTGAGCATCGATTTCATTTTCCAAATTGAATCTAGGCAAGATCTTCAGATAATCTTGGGGCATATCATTCAGCACTTGGGGTAATGTCAGGGGAGCATATTTGTTCATCAAGAAAGCAGAAACATTGGCCATTGAAGGAGGTGGAGGTAGTACAATATTTTGATGAGTATGAGGAGGAGGAGGAGGTGGAAGTGGAGTATTAATAATAATAGGAATGTACTCAACCGCAGCTTGAGGAGTTGAGGGGAACAAAGGTCTATTAACAGCAGATACTTCGGTTACTTCCTTGACCTCTTCAACCTCAGGAGTAGGGTGAAGAGTGTTTTTATTTTTAATACCCTCTCGGGGTGGAATATCCGAATAATAATAATCAGTATCTCCCGTAGTGTAGTCGGGAATTTGTAACTGAGAATCTTGAGAGGAGGAAGGAAAATATTCTATAGGCACTTCACGGATTTGGGAACGGGCTGATTTCCTTTCCCTCCAATTTCTTCTATGTATAATCTGGTCAGGGTCAGACACTAAAGGTGTCTTTGGCTTAGACGAATCTGACCTCAGGTGTGGCTTGCGAGGAGCTAGGACTGCAAATAGATTTATCAAATAACAACCGTGGAGTCGCCAAGGTGAGGGATATACAACTCTCAACTCTCTGTGCTCACCTACTTAGAGAGTGAATATGATTTTTTCAAGGCCCAGGGATTCTGATTTTCTTAAATTCATCCCTGGCAACGGCGCCAGAAAGATGTTGTAGCTCCTAGAGACAGCCTAGAGTTGTGATAGACCAGTGCCTAGGACATCTTAGCATAGCAAGGAGCATATAAGATAATGTTGAAGTTGTCAGCTTCAACTCGCATGCTATCTCCTGTAAACAGGTAAATGAAATAGTATGGGACCAAACCCTCAGAAACTGACATAGAGAAAGAGATACTGCAGAGGCAAGATGCAGAACTTCTAATACAAAAGCAACAGACAATTCATAAACATTTTACTGCAAAGCGGGCCGATTCAGAAATACTTCACAGACATAAATTTTCAGAAGGTGTATGTAATGAAAGAAATATTGGGAAGATATTAGTTAACATTGAGTTGATACCCAGATATACAATACCACCATGCATAGGCTTACCAATCTAAGAATCCATACATGATAATAGCATTTTAAAAGCACCCTCCCAAAGCAACTAATATAGCAGAAGTATGGTTAACTGAATAATGGAATAGAATATCATGCATGAGCCATATTTAAAGCGCTTGACTGACCCTAGTATGGGCATCAACTAGGATGAATCCTTACCAGAAATCAGTGAGCCACTCGCATTCCAAAACATGATACAGGAAAGATGAATGAGATGAAATGATATATTAAATAACATATAAAAGAGAGTTACAGACTGTGAAATATCAAAGACCAGAATCCTCTTTGACAGACAGAACTCCTACTCATTGAGACCCTATGGGCTCTGAGCCTTCATATAAGAGTTTTACAAACTGTATACAAAAAGTGTTTCACTGCATAATTTTCTGATAAAAATCCGGAACCCTTACAATGCGTTTCTTCATGGTTTTTATAGGAGAAACCTAAAACCTAGCAAAAGAGGTAGGTGATGAACATTTAATTGTATCATTAAAACAAAATGGTGGAAAAGTGCCCACCCATGCTACTTGACGGCGCTGTAGTGCTGAATGTACTCTGTGACCTGCTAACTGAAATAAATGCACTGGGTGAAAGCCTCTTCAGGAGCACGGTATTGCGATAAAACCATATGAACATTTTGTCCTTTCATGAAAGGAAACTCAGCTGAAATAAAACCTGGAGGATATTGCTTCTTGTGCAATGTACTGTTTGCCTTCCAAATCCTGAATCATGATTTGAAGTCTTCAATGCCGAACACTGAATTCCTTGACCCTTCACTGGTACTCCTCTACTGCAACATTAATGTCTTCATCAGCAAAAACCTGCGCTTTGAATAACTCTGAAGGGTTTGATAGATTTTAACCCTGTTTCTTTTAATGAAAGCCGTCTCGTAACAACTTTCCATATCCTGTTTCCATAAATTTTGCCTCTGAAAAATTGTCCTTTGCTGCGGCCTCTATCACAGTGATTGAGACTATGAATCATAATAGTTCTTCTCGGCCATAACCCTGCAAAATCCACAAACTTGTTAAGAAAACAAATGCACGGGAGGGTGGATGCAGTTGAGATGACTGTGTAGCATAGCGACGTGGTGAAATGGCAGAATATGCAGGGTGGTGATGAAAGCTACAATGGAACGATGGTGAATATCCGGGCGGAGAATTTTGACCAAAAACATTAAACTTAGCTTATGGTCGGGACATATAAGGGGCGGAGGTAGAAACGCGAAGCACACATGGCAAGGGTGACGTGTAGGAAGACCTGGTCGACCACTGGTCATGCAAGTGATCTGTACCATAAAATCTCAAACAAGATCAAAAGTTAAAACTGCGTTGGAGGGCAATGAGATGGTGGGCCAGGAGTACGGTGGGCTTGGACTAAACATCGCGCAGCTCCGGAGCGCAGTGGCTGTCGGATGAAGGCTCCCAGATTTGACGGCGGTGATGAATCTCGCTGCGTGTCTCTGTTCAAAAGATAATGCGCGATGGAGAGCGTTATTGGGGCCATACGTTGGGACGTGTGGCAAACAATGTATGGAATCGCTGGCCCAATGAGAATTATCACCCTTCGCCCAAAGGTGGTGCGATGAATACCAGGCAGTTTTGGAATAGCGTTCTCGGGCGCGAGGATCACCAAGGCGGACATGCAGCGAACCGTTGATCTATGATTTGATCGGACGGTGAATAGGTAGGCTACGGTCGCGGCAGAGGCGAGCAAATGTCGTTCGATCTGCACAGATCAACGGCTCAGGATGCGCCCGATATGCATCAGATAAGCGCCCGTCGGACTAGCGCTTGGTTACATGAAGAAAAAGAGTAGAGGGGCTATGGTTGAAGGGGCTATGCCTCAAATATTTTCAAATACGCATTTACAGCCTTTGATAATGTGTTTTGAAGGTGGGAAATGGTAACGATAGGCTTTTGAGGATGGTTCTCCTAGGCTACAAGGGGAAATTTGAGAGCTCTGAGTCAGATTTTCTATGAAATTTTATGGG